>PVKZ01008134.1:0-18126 GCA_004027375.1 Macroglossus sobrinus | reverse complement strand
GCGTCCCGGGCCGGGACAGGGCCGGGAATGGAGTTTGGGGACAAAGTCGGAGTCTGGAAGGGGGAGGAGACCAGCAAACCTGAGCTCGCTTAACTAGGCGCCAGGGTCCCCGACAGGGGTCGCCCGTGGCCAGGACGCGCGGCAGCAGCGCGGAGGAAGCTCGGCGGTGCCAGCGACAGGGCCCCGGGGGGACGCGGGCCACGCGGCGGCCGCGCCGGGCCCCCGCGGCTTGGCGACGGCAGGTCCAGGGGACCCTCGCTGGCCCGGCGACCTGGAGGGCACCACTGCGAAGTGCACCGAGACGCTTTGAAATCGTATATTTTAGAATCACAGTGTCGTCCAGGTCTGTAGTTGACGCAGTAACGTGGTCTCTGGGCGTTTGCAGGAGGCTCGCCCGCCTCCCCATTTAGGGTGGCGCTGCCGGAGAGGCCTGGCCCTCGCGGTGTCTGTCCCCTGGGTGGGGGCCGGGGGGAAGCGTCCCCAGGATGGGGGACCCCGCGGCCGATTTTCCTCCCGCCTGGGCAGCGAGGCTGAGCAGTGGGCGACCTGCGGGCGCGGACGCCCTGCGCGCCCCGGGGGCCGAGCGCGCGGCGCGTCCCCGGCGCTGTCCCCGGCGCTGTCCCCGGCGCTGTCCCGGCCCCTCGGGGACCGCTCTCCCGCGGGCTTCGCCCAAGTGGGAAGCAGCGGAAAACGGCCCTGCGCTCGTCAGCCGCAGTTGCAGCCGGGAACCGTCCCCTCCTCCCACCGACGGCGCCTCGGGCCCCGCGACCGTGCGCCCCGCCGCGGCGTGGCCGCGAGCGTCCCACCGATGACAAAGGCCGAGTCGCGCGGGCTTCTCGCAGGGCCCGAGTTTCCCTTTCTCGCGGGAAGGAGCGGGGGGAACCCGGCCGACCCCCGCCTTGGAACCGGGGGGAGCCGAGGGCGACTCGGGGAGCTCCAGAGGCGGGGGGGGGGCTGGGGACCTTTACGCGCCAACCCCCGGGGGAGGCGCCCCGGGGACGTGCACGGTGGCCTTGCGGGGCGGTCGCCGACGCCGGGGCGCCCGCCCTTGTGGTATTGGGGGTGGTGGGGGGGGTGCGCAGACAACGCCGGGAAGCCGGGGGGGCCGGTCCCCAAACTTCGGGAGACCCGCTCGCAGTTTCGCTTTCGGATTTTCGGGATCTTCGGGTTCCCGGAGCTGGGTGGGATTCCGGGAAGGGCAGTGCGCCAGGGGCTGGCGGCGCGGACACTCGCTCGCGACCTCGGCACCGGGGCGTCCCCGCCTTGCGTCCTGGCACCCCGCGGGCGCGTGCAAGCGTCCCGGACTCGCAGGCCTCGGGGACCGCGGTCCCCGCGCTGCGTCGTGGGCTCCGGCGGCGCCGCGGAGCCTAGGGGTGGGGACTGTGCCTGAATCCGGACCCATCGCCGCTGCCCTCCGCTCTGTCCCATCTCTCCGCCCTGGCACCGTGGCCGGGGCGCCCGGGGGACCGACTGGCGTGTCTACACCAGGCCAATGGATCCAGGTTTCACCCGGTCCGAGAAAAACGCGAAAACAGGCTTAAATTCGTCCCGTTTCCCGGGAGGCGGTGGAGGGCGGAGGGAGGCCGAGTGGGCGGGGTGGGGGAGGGGCCTCAGTGGCCAGAGGCCTTGGTGGCCGGGCTCTCCTTGCAGATAGGAGATCTGCCACGTCCCCCAGTCTGAGCAGTTCGTTTGCACACGCCCTACTCCCTTCCTTAAATAAACACTGTCTCAGATACTTTATCTTAGCTCACTGCGGGACCAAGCTGCCTGCCCGCCTGCCTGAAAGAGGGGACAACACACCCCCGGAAACCCCCCCTCCCCCAGTCCCAATCTAAGTAGCCCTCGGGGCCCTTGATCACACTGCCGGATGGCTGGCGCTTCAGCAGCCCCGGGGGGGCCTGGAGGAAAACTGCCATCAGCTACCCTGCCTTGTGTTTCTTTTAGAAGTGCCAGCTGAGACCCCGCTGGGGTGACAAGTGACTATTTCCCATTTCCCATCAGGATCCTGGCACCTGGAACCTCACACAGGCCATCCATCCGGCTGGGACGTAACTGTCATCATGATGGGAGTCGTTTAGGAGAGAGTTTTCCTGTTTTCCTGCAGAAATGATGGATTCATTTTTCCTTTTAAACCTTGTTAGGTATCGACTTATAAAATAAATCAATAAATCAATCAATCAATAAATAAATAAATAAATAGCCTTGGGGATTCTCCTGTCTGCTCTCTCGTCCCAAGGGACATTCCTTGGCTCCCCTGGGAATGTGGAACGGACTTGTGCTCACTCACGTGGCATTCTGAACTTTTCTCTACCTGCCCCTGCCCCCAAAGGACTTGCCCCACTGGAGAAGAAATGCTGGGTTATGAGGCCCTCTCTCTGAGCAGAAAAGGGGTGGTTTCCATTTAGCCGATCACAGTGCTTTGGGGATTTTTAAGAAGCCAGCACATCGAAAATGCTGACTCTGCACAGCCTATATACACTTAAGCCTGAAAGGTTTTGTCAGGATAGCAAAGTCAAAGAGTTCTCTTAAAAATGATTTGAACAAAAATGGTCTCTTGTGGGGTTTGACTCACCTCTAGCTCTAGCATGCTAGCTTTGGACAACATTTCTCTTTCAGTATTTCACTGTTTGGAATTCTTTTATCAAAATGAAATTACGGCCCGTAATTCAAGGCACACTTTCTGTTTTTTTTTTTTCCTAACTGTTCCGACATCTACAGTGCCCTGATAACAACTTATCCTACAAATAAGAAAAATTTTACTTGCCAGGGCAAACCAGAAAGTCGATGTGGGCGTTTAGCGCGGTGGCCATCCAGGACCTGGGTTGTGAGGAAGGTTCTGGATACGGGGAGAGAGACGTTGAATCGGGAGGCCTGGCTTCCGGTTTCCGAGCTGATTCAGTCCGGCCGCGTGACTGTGACATGGTTGGTGGGGTGTCCTTCACCGTGCGGCAGTGACGTGGTCTCATCGTTAAGTGACATGAGTGCCACGTGGGGTCATGTTTCCGTTTCTGCCGGGAAAGGGTGAGGCATTGCTAAGAGGGAGACAAACAGGAGCGTGACCGTAGCCTTCGAGAATGAAATAACCCCAATAATGGTGTGGGCTGGGCTCGGTCAGCGTGGCTTTGCGTACAAGCCGGGAAGAATATCTGACTGAGTCTGCTCTAGAAAACTAGGACTAGAAAGGGCCATTCCGAATAGCCCTGTGTGCCCCAGCCCCCGAGCCGGGCTGAGGGAGTGGACCTCACTCACTAACTAATACTGATGGCGTGGGTGGGTGGCTGGCTGGCTGTCGCCCCCGGTAACCCAGTGAGGGACAGAACCAGCCCCGAACTTTCATTCTGGCTTATTTGCATTGGGCCACTCGGCGGGATTGCCTTCTCTTTGGAAGACGAAAAATATCCTGGGACAATTTATAGGAAAAACGACCTTGTTGGTTGAAACAAGTGTTGAAGTCAGTGTAAATAGATATTTATGGACAGGACTGTATATTGTAAATAAGGGAAGAAGATTTAGAGCTTGCAGTATAACAAGGAAGGTTACGTGATTCATATAACGTTACCAAATAAATTCTTTTTTTTCCTGTTTTTTTGTTTGTTTATTTGCTTGTTTTTGTTTTGTTTTGTTTTGTTTTGTTTTGGCAAGGCAACCCTTGGTTGGCTTCACAGATTACAAGGACCTCGTCAGCTTACAGTCCCTTATTTTTTATTTTTTACGCCTACAGCACCCGGTCTTCCTAGGTGGTCTCCCATCCAAGGACTCACCTGGCCCGACCCTGCTTAGCTTCTGAGATCAGACGGGATCGGGCGTGTTCAGGGTGTCATGGCTGTAGACCCCAAATAAATTCTTAAAAATTGGTTTTGCACCATCACTTCAGCAGTGTTCTGATTACAAGGTGCCACCGTTACACTCCCTGTCTGGTGAACCTGCAGTGCATTTTAAAATACGATACTACTTCACCGTATAGTGACAGGTAGGGTCCCTTGTGTTATTGCTAAGATGACACTCGCTGATCAGAAAGTTTTACTTTCTCGTGATAAGATAGATGTCTTTGACCCAGGTTAAAGAAAGAATCCATTGTGCTTTTTGGTTTCATTCTTTCGGATTTCTTTTAAGAACAAAAACGATACATTTTGGTAGATACAGTGCTTGTTGAAACTTTGGGCGAACTCCGCAAAGTAGCACAGATGCCATCAGCAGTTGTGGCAACAGAATAAGGGTTTGGAGCTGGTTGGTGACGCTTGGGAAGGGAGAACATATTTTTATCCTGTAAATTTTTTTCCTCTGAAGTTTTCATTGGCCAAGAAAAGGTGTCTTAGAAAAAGTAATTAAAGTGTACCTTTACTTTCTCCTAAATCTGGCAAGTTGCTATTGTATTCCATTTCAGTCAAAACTTTAAGGCCTAATAATACAGGATCTGAAATTTCAATGGCAGGTGCCTACAAAGTTTCATTTTCAGTATGATTTACATAAGCGCTCATTTAAAAGCTGCACATTTGTTTGGATCCGCAGGTCTAGGGTTTACCGATGAAAGGACTCTGAAATGAATCGGATTTGGAATTACCCATCTATTTCGAATAATGTGAAACATAATTACGATTTAAGCGGCTTCTGTTTGCCAGCCCCTCTCACCGCTTTGTGCTTGGTCTCCTGGATGAGAGTTTTATTAGCCCTGGTTTAGAGGAGGAGGAGGAGGAGGCCGGAGAGAGCCCCAGGAACGCCCCGTCTTATTATATTGTCTTGAAACTGACAGCAGCAGGCAGTGGTGACTTGGCACGTATGAGATGCTGTCTGTACAGGCATCGCTTTGATCCTTGTGGGTGTGGGCCGTGATCTTCATCGATACGGAGACTGAGTCTTCGCAGGGGTTCTACGGGATCGTGCGAATAGGGGTTTTCTTCGTGCTGGATTTGGAATGAAGCAAGACGAGGCTGTTTTCGCCCTTGGTTCAGATGGCTGTAGGAGGGTGGAGGTTTTAAAAGGAAGCCGGAATCACTGATTTTAGAGGTACAAGTGAACATACTTGGCTTTCCTTTTTCCCATGCCTTGGAAATGACGGGGTAGACCATCGTTCACTGTCCTGCGAATCAATTGACCATTAGAGATTTGGAACGTGTTGTATTTCTGAAATTTCATCTCCATGAGAAAAGAATTGGTTTTCGTTTCTTTCTTTTCTCCTCTGCATCAAGATGATACCGCACCAATGTAGGCGAGAATAAGCTTTAAAAATTCTCCAGGACTGGGGAGTGGAATTCAGAAGTTACCAGGGGAAGCTGGGGGCGGGGGAGAGCTGGCCTATTCCTTTCTCAATAGTCTTTTAGGTTTACCTTGAGATGTGGGTCTTTGATTATTTTCTTCTCTTGTGGAATACTGAAGACGGACCCCCCCACCCTGAGGCCGCCCTTATCGGGAAGGGGGGAGGGGCCTCGCTAAGCCCTGCCTTGTGCTCCCTCTGGGTTCACCCGCCCCCTGCCGAGGCTTGAAGCGGGCAGGGCAGGGCTGCGTCCTCTGAGCAGAGATGAATTTCACTTCTTTTAAAAGCACAGGAGGAAAGGTCAAGTTTTGCCGATTCGAAGGAGCTAGGTTTGTATAGAAATTGGCTTGGGCCTTATTTTAGAAAGTGCAGTCCATATGGTTAGTCCGATGGTGGAGTGGACCGGGGCTCAGGACTCTTCATGGGACCTTGGCTGCGTCACTGTCTGTCTGTCTGTCTGTATATATGTATGTATGTATTTGTTTATTTACATTAGCATTTATTTGATGCTAAATTCACTCCCAGGCGTACGTTTTTATTTCCTCAAGCTTCTTCTGGGACATCTTTTTCCTCTGCGCACCCTTCTCTTCTGGTGTAGGGGCAGGGTGCTCTTTTTCAGCTTTGGACCGCGGACACCCACCGAGTCCATCCCTGCAACGATGGAACGGCTTCCGGAAAGTGACATCCTTCCGACGCTTGGTGGCTTTTCGGATGTGCCTGCCCTTGACGGCCTGGGCAGTTTCACGAGTGTTCTTACAGCGGGCACGAAGATTCGAGCCTCTGGATTGGCGTGGTTTCTGGGGGGTTTTCTGCGTCAAGTGAAGAGTGGACCGTTTTCGGAGGTCACCTCAGGTCGCGTACGGGACGAGCTACGTCCCTCGCCTTTAGCCTGCGGTCTCCTGTTTTTGGTTTTTCCTGTTCTTGAATGAATGGCAAGATAAGAATTGTCGCCGGGCACACACGTGCCTTGACAAATGTGCTTTATGAGGGGAAAGGCCTCGCCGGCATGTTAACGCGAACTGATTTCCTATGCCGTGCTCCTCATTAAAAAACAAAAAACATGAAAAACTCAATCATAGAAGAAAGAGTGTGTGACAGATAATATTCAATATGGTTTTTAGCCAAAAAGAGAGAGAGAGAGAGAGAGAGAGAGAGAGAGAGAGAGAGAGAGAGAGAGAGAGAGAGAAAAGGCATGTTCACTTTTACAGCTTGGTGACAAATGCACTAATTTTGTGAGAGGGGGAAAAAAAATCTCTCCAGCCCTTTTTTTCCATGTCTGCTTCGGAAAGGATGTTCTTCCTCTAGGTGGCCTTGCGAAAAACATTTATATGCGCATAGTCGTCGTGGTCTTGTCTCTGTCCTAGGCGGAAACCCCGGCATGAGCAGGGAGAGGGCACCTGTCCTTTGGGATGAAGGATGCCACAGGTGGTCAGTGCCCTGTGAGCTACAAAGACAGACAGAGGCTCCTAAGAGACCGTTTCTAAACAGCCGTCCAGTAGCCGCTGCGTCTGAAGGGGACGCCTTGCTTCTCGAGCATGGCGGCGAGCTTGGGGGAATGTTCCATAGACTGAGCGGAGATAGGGATGGACAAAAGGTCGGGGGCGGGCGGGTGGGGGCGGCGGAAGGAGCACCCCGCCTTTCCAAGAGGGCAGAGAAGCGCAGGAAGGAGGCGCTGGGGAGGCTGGGCGGGATGGCTCACCTGCGCAGGTGAGCAGGAGGGCGGAGGGCACGAGGACGAGGACGAGGACGAGGACCCGTGAGGGAGGACCGGCGTCTGCTTCTCCAGGCGGCCTCCTCGTGTCGTTCACGAACGTCGTCGCCGCTGTCACCGCGTCGCAGGGAAACTTCGTGGCCTTGGATCGTCGTCCTTCCGTCTTCTGCGTGGTGATGGACGGGCGGCAGGTGAGCCACCGCCACGGCCCCTGACTTTTTGTCGCATGGCACAGGTTGCGTCCCGTAGGCGTTGCCATTCGGCCTGGAAGGATTTGCTGAGGTTCACGGCGCCCACGTGTCACGCTGGTTTCGGTGCCCGGTGGCTGCTGTCCTCATCCCACACGCTTTGTCCTCGGCCTTAAAGTTCCAGTCGGTCCCATGAAGAGGCTTTTAAAGTCCTGAGTGTGTAAAAAGATGTGTTTTTGAGAGAGTCCTCTTCTAGTCTTTTTCTTTCTTTCTTTCTTTCTTTTTTTCTTTCTTTCTTTCTTTCTTTCTTTCTTTCTTTCTTTCTTTCTTTCTTTCTTTCTTTCTTTCTTTCTTTCTTTTTCTTTTTTTTTGCTGGTTGTTCAGCTATTTCTTCGGTGGCAGGTAAGATTCAGCAGGAGCTGTGGCTATGTCAGGCGTTTGGGAGCAAGCTTTCCCAGCTGAGCTGAGGGCAGGCAGGTTGGCCTCAGGCCAGGCCCAGAATGTTCTTTTTGAGAAGCTAACTGCACAGAAGAGCAGGCTTCGCAGGAGGCTGCCGGTGACGGCTCCCAGTGAGGCCGACAGCTTCCCATGCGCTCAGGGCCGCCCGCCCTGGGGTAGCCAATCCCTGCCACGCGTGCTACCTGGTCTTAGGTAAGAGATGCCAACAGGTGGATGCCATCGTGTTCATAAAAGTCGATGGTCGCGGAGCAGCTTCTGAGCTTCTCTGCTGCGTCTCCCCTGGCTCATTCTCTACCCTGGCGGTCCCCGACCTCTGCGGCACCAGGGACAGGCGCTCCTGTGAGAACCCGAGGCCTGAGGCGGAGCTGAGGCGGGGATGCTGGCGCTGGGGAGCAGCTGCAGACACAGACGAAGCTTCGCTCATGGGCTACCACTCACCTCCTGCTGTGTGGCCTGGTTCCCGACAGGCCATGGCCTGGCACCGTGTCCGATTCCAATCTATGCAGAGGGAAACCAGTGAGTCTCGGTTGAAAAATGGCCGGTGAATTGCTGTCCTAATCAAGGTATATCAGGCTCGGAACGTACAGGGAATGTCAAAATTCCATGAGACTTTTGCCCCAAAGAATCCAGTCAGTTCCTCTGGCTGGATGATGGGATCGGGCAGGGTCTGTCTGTGAGACAGGCGGAGAGCTGGCGGGTAGGAGGGAGGGAGGGGATGGATGGGCTTAGCGAGTGATCTGGGGCAGCAGGGGGAACAGATATAGAAGGGAGCTCTCCTGGATAATAGCGCTGGGTAGCTGGGTACTTCACACGGCTTTCTTTCGTATGCAAAGCTATTTACAAATACAGTTCTTGCCCATACCTTGATACCTTCCCATGTTGCTTCTTAGGAAGATGCAAGCAATGATTTTTTCAGAGATCAGGTTTTGGTAAAAAAAAAAAAAAAAATTGGTTGTGCCTTTTTCAGAATCCACCGAGATTTTCCATTTTGATGGAACTATTCTGAAAGGTCTTAGTGTATAGGGGGCGGCGTGTGCTCCTTTTGGAATGTCTGGAGTGTGACATGAGCAGACTTCTTCTGTGGTGTAGACGGTCTGGGCTCCCAGGGGCAGCTGGAGCACATCTGGAGTTTCATACGCTTTTTGTGTAGACCTTAACGTTGTTATTTTCTGTCGGAGGATATTTTCTGAGTCTTGTTAAAAACAACATTTCAGAGTAGCAAGCTCGAACTTATGAGTATGTCGTTAGTTATTAAAATTACGGATGTCTTGAACTCCTTTCAGGCAGATCAGTTGGAGGGGCCTGGAGAATCGGGTAACTTTAAAATAAAAGCAGTATTTCTTTTTTATCGCCATTAGGGTTGTGAGAGCGGGCCCCTCTGAGTAGTGAGCTTTGGGGAGCCAGCCTTCTCCCGGAAGGGAGGCAGGAGCGGAGCTTCGTCACCGCAATGCAAAGTTCTGCTGTTTCTCCTGAGTTTGGATAATTTCACTTTCGACCCCGGGTTGCTCGGTGACGGTTTAATGTGTATCGCGTCTAATAAAACAGAATCAAGATGAAACGTGGTAGATTGGCCCTGGCTTAAGGAGGGAAGAGAATTTATTGACTCGTAACTGGCGATCTGAAGTTGGAGCTGGATGCATAGTGTGTGTGTGTATCTCTGTGTGTGTGTGTGTGTGTGTGTGTGTGTGTGTGGGTGTGTGTGGGTGTGTGACATCTTTATTGCTTTGGATTTAAGAGGGAGATCTTCTCTTTTAGTCACACTTGGCTAATCTCGGGGAAGAAACTGACAGTGTCTGCCTAGGAAGCTCAGTTCTGAACCAGTGACAGCAGGCAGATACCCCCGGCCCTTATACGTCAGAATATGAGAGTGTCCTTTTCTGTGGAATTTGAGAAAATACAGACAATCACATTGGGGTTCCCTCTCGGGTGGACCCAGTCTCTGTACGGGACCCCCCCACTCTTAAAAGTAAGAAACCCCAAAGTATTACGAAGAAGGCAGCTAAGATAGAAAGTGGAGACCAAAACTATAAAGAGAGAAAAATAACTTTTCTTTTGATGGGGAGAAGGAAAATCTTCAAAAAAAAAAAAAAATCAGTAGTTTCCAGGATATAATAGAAGGTTTTGCATTCATGAGCTAAAAATAAGATAGGATGGCAAAGGGAATATTCTGAGAATTAGAGCTTTAGAAAAAAAAGAAATTAAAAAAATCTCAGTGACAGTTGACATACAGTGTTGTATTAGTTTCAGGCGTGCAGCGTGGTGGTTAGACAGTTCTGTAATGTATGAAGTGACCCCCCTATAAGTCCTGTCCCACCTGGCACCGTGCATAGTTTTGCAATATCGTTGACTATATTCCCTATGCCGTACTCTGCATCCCCGTGACGATGTTCTAACTGCCGATGTGTGCTCCCTAATCCCTCCCCCTTCTGCACCAGCCTCCCACCCCCGCTCCCGTCTGGCAACTGTCAGTTGGTTCTCTGTATCTATGAGTCTTTCTGTTTCGTTTGTTCATTTATTTCATTCTTTAGGTTCCACATATAAGTGAAGTCACATGGCGTTTGTCTTTCTCTGTCTCACTTATTTCGCTCAGTGTAATAATACCCTCTAGGTCCATCTGTGTTGTTGTAAAGGGTAAGATTTCATTCTCTTTTTATGGCCGAGTAATATTCCATTGTCTGTAGGTACCACATCTTCTTTATCTGCCCATCTGCTGATGGAAACTTAAGTTGCTTCCATGTCTTGGCTATTGTAAATAATGCCGTCAATTTTTTTTTTTTTATATTTAGGTGCTCCTACGTTGGGTGCATAAATGTTTATAAGGGTTGTAGTCTCTTGTTGGATTGATCCATTTAGCATTGTGGAATGCCTTTTGCTGCTTATTATAGCCTTTTGTCTGCTATAAGCATTGCTACCCCAGCTTTATTTAATTTTTTTTTGGTTTCCATTTGCCTGAAGTATCTCTTTCTATTTCTTTACTTTCATTCTCTGTATGTCTTTTGATTTGAAAGCATATTACGTAAGAATCATGTTTTCTTGTCCATTCAGCTGCTGCATATCTTTTGATTAGAACATTTAATCCACTTACATTTAAAGTAATTTTTGAATAGATATGGAATTATTGCAATTTTATTATATTTTTGATCTTCTTTTTTCTTCTTCAAGAGGTCCCTTTAACATTTCTTGTAATATTAGTTTAATGGAGATGAACCCCTTTAGCTTTTCCTTGTCTGGGAAGCTTTGTATCTGTCCTTCGATTCTAAAAGATAGCCTTGCTGAGTAGAGTCATCTTGGTTGTAGGTCCTTCCTTGCTTTTCATCACTTTAAAAATTTTGTCTCATTCTCTTCCGGCCTGCGGAGTTTCTGTTGAGAAATCAGCTTCCGGTCTTATGGGAGCTCCCTTGCAGGTAACTAACTGCTTTTCTCTCATTGCTTTTAAGATTCTCTCTTTGTCTTCCACCTTTGGCGTTTCAGTTAAGACGTGTCTTGGTGTGGGCCATTTTGGGTTCATCTTGTTTGGGAGTCTCTGCACTTTCTGGTCTTGTATGTCCATTTCCTTTGCCAGGCTAGAGAAGTTTTCAGTCATTGATTTCTTCTAAATAGGGTTTTTAATCCCTTGCTTGCCCGCTCCTTTTGGTATTCCTCTGATGTGAATGTTGTTACACTTGACGTTGTCCCAGAGTCCCCCCCTCCCCAAACTACTCTCATTTTTTAAAATTCTTTCTTCTTGTCTCTGTTCTGATTGGGTGTCTTCCTCTACCTTGTTTTCCAAATCCACCGATGTGGTTCTTGCTTCATCTAATCCAATGCTGATTTCATCTGCGGTTTTCTTCATTTCAGTTATTGTATTCTTCATTTCTGACTGGTTATTTTTATTTTTTAGGTTTTCTATCTTCTTTTTTTTATACTGATTATCTCTTCGTTGACGTTCTCACTGAGTTGATCTAGTCTTCAGTTCTTTGAGCATCCTTGTAACCAGTGTTTTGAATGTTTCACCAGGGAGATAGCTCGTCTCCATTTTGTTGAGTTCTTTTTCTGGAGCTTTGCTCTGTTCTTTCCTGTGGGACATATTTCTTTGTCTCCCCCTTTCGGCTGCCTCTCTGCGTTTCTATTCATGTATTACTTAGATCTTGGCAGGATGTCCTTATGTAGTTGGTGTCCTGTGGGGCCCAGTGGCTCAGTCCCACTGGTCTCCTGAGACGGGTGTTACAGATGTGCCCCCTGTGTGGGCTGCGTGTGCCTTCCTGTTGTGGTTGAGCCTTGGTTGCTGTTGGCATGTCAGTGGGTGGACTGACCCTCGGGCTGACTGGTTATGAGCACTGGCCGTGACCACAGTGGAGGAGCCATTATGCGGGGGCTGACCCCACGGAGCAGGATTCATTTTAGCAGAGCTCCGGTGCCTGCCCGGTCTGCCCTTTGTGTGTATTGTCTGTGACGTGGATTGCGTGGTGCTCTGGTGTGGTCTGAAGCTGGCCACTGGGTGTGTTGGTTCTGGAGCCCCTTGGGGGAGGGGCTGTGGTGCAGGCCAAGGTCAGCCGCTGCCTCTGCCTGGCCCAGGGCCACCTGGTAGGAGCTTCAAAGCGATCTGTGGTTGGTAGCTGCCTGTGCTGGGTTTGGAGACGCCTGGGAGAGGCTAAGCGGAGAACTGGGGCTGGCTGGCACTCGTGCTGGGCTTGGGGCCACTTAGCAAGACGTGCAGGGCATGCCAAGGCCCGCTGCCATTTGTTTGGGGTTTGTGGACCTTTGAGAGATTTCAGGCAAGTCTGCAGTGTAGACAGAGGCCGCCGCGTGTGTGGAATAAGTGCTGAAACAGGATCGGGCTGGGTGTGGGACTTGTGGGGGGGGATTGGCGTCTCAGGGAATCACCTGAGCGGGGAGAGCGGTGTCAGCCAGGTTGACGGAAATGTAGCTGGGTTAAGGGGCAGGTGCAGCAAAGGAACAGTGGTGCCCCGGAGAGAGCTGCCCCTCCAGCTCTCGCCCTGAAGCCGGACAGTTCACTTCCTCCCTGTGTGTCCCTGGTGCTTTTCCAGCTGCTGTCCCTGCTCTGGAGCTTAGGGCGAGTGTTCATGAGCGAGTGAATCTGTGCTCAGGCTCTTGAAGAGGGTGCCTGGATCGCAGCAGCCTCCATCTCACCCGGATGGGGCCCCGCTGGTTTTCACAGCCAGGTGCCATGTGGACTCCTCTTCCTGGCTCTGGTGTCATTATTTTGGGAGCTCAGTGTGGGACTGGGACCCCTCACTTCTGGGTGGGGGGGAACCTCTGCAGCCAAGATGTTCCTCCCAGTTCTTAACCACCACACATAGTGTGTGGGACTAGCTCGTTTTGTGTCTCCACTCCTCCTACCAGTCTCGATGTGGCTGTTTCTTTTTCTCCCCAGTTATAGCAGTTTGGTCAGTTAGTCTTCAGGTGGTTCTCCAGGGTGGTGGTTCCATAATCGAGTTATCATTTGGAGGGGGTCGTGGGAGGAGGTGAGCACAGTGTTTGCCCACAGGGCCATCTTGACTGGAAGTCGCCAGAAAGAGCTTTTTGAAATTAGATCGTAAAGCTCTGTACGAGTTAGAAGAGGAAGTTGAGGAAGTATGCCAGATGGCAGATTAAAAAAATGAAATGGTAGCAAAGAAAGGGAACATGAAGGAAGTTGAGAAGGTGCAACTTTTGAATGAATATTAGATCGAAACAACAGAAAAAACAGAACTGAGGAAATTCGTAATAATTAAAGACACTATCGTAGAGCTGAAGAGCAGTTTTCAGTTCTAGGGATGAGAGGTATAATTCCTGGAGGGGATGTACTCCGTTCTCCTCTTGATATCTGAGAACACCGAGGCCTGGAAAAGCTACTCCGTGCAGTGATGAGGCAGGAGGTTGTTTCTCTCTGAGGTGGCGTGGAGCCGACCGCAGAACCAACCCCTTCTCTTTCATTTCTCTGTCTGTGGGGCTTTCATCTGCCAGGTGATGCCAGGTGACTCTGGGGGTGAATGCAAAGGCCCGCCCCTCCCCACCGGCCAGAGCGTAGTGGCACCGCCCTGTCCTACTACAAGGACGGTGAGCAGTGTTGACCTGGGCGAACCAGTCCCCCCTCGCCGTAGACAAGGAGGAAACGGGTCGGGGTGGATGAGGGGTGTTCGACGGTCTCTGACGTGTGAACATTCAGACATTATTCTCCAGAACGCCTCGGAGGGCTCCCAAGCCGTACGAAAGCACTGTCGTCCCTCCTCAGCCTACCTTACATGACCCCAGCTTTGGCGACTGCTGAGCTGAGGGGCGTACGTGGACAGTGCTCATCTCCTTTGTCACTGACTCTTCGTAGGGTTAACGTTCTGTGTCCTGAAGCCTGGCCTTGTACGCGTACGAATTTAACACGTGGTAAAGTCAGGATGTGGACCCCGTGGCCTCGGCCCAGAGCCGCAGCTCACCACACATGTGAACATAAATTCCCCATGTGTTAAGCGTAAAACTTGAAACCCCAGAGGCGTTCGACTTCTGGTGTCTTAGGGTGGATGGGGGCGGCCACATTTCAGGAAGAAATGAAGTGATAGCTATGACTAAGTTAGATAAAAAAAAAAAAGAAACAACTGGCATTTTGTGTATCAGAAGGGACCACTCATTGGGGGAAATATTTGCAATGGTTTGATGAGAGGAACTATGCAGGGCTCTTAAGAATCATACAGAGCAGCCGCGGAGTTAAGACGTGGGAAGCGTGCGAATAGAGGTGTCGCGTGAGGATTGCGGGTTGCAATGGGTGGATGCCATTTTTCGAACACCAAATTGGAAAAGACGAAAGAAAGGAAGTATTGATGGCCGGAAAGGAGACTGGGTTCAGACAGAGTCCGTCATCCTCGGCCGTTCGCAGTGTGAATGAGGACAGCAGGCGGACAGCGTCTGACACGTGTGTATCGTGAGGCTTAAACAAGCTCTTACATTTGGCCGCAAACTCTTAAATTTCTGGGGTTCCCCGCAGAGTAAATATCTGCGATGTAATAGGATTTATGGCTGAGGCTGATCACCATAGCACCGTTTACGACGGGAAAAAATAAAGCAACTTAATGGTCAGCAGTAAGGGAATGGTAAATAAATGACCTTATTCGTATTATAGCAAAAACTACGCAACCATTTCGAGTCCTGTTTTCACAGAATTTTAATGGCACGGGGCGATGCCTTCTGTGTAATGTTAAACGGAGAACGAGTTAAAATTCTAAATTCTACATGAACTCAAAAAATAAATAAATAAAAATGCCCACAGAGACGCCATCAGGAAGAGGTTCTATAAATGGAAAAGTGATTGTCCCTGGGTGTTAGAGTTCCTAGTGATTTAAGTCTGTTCCTTTATGATTTTATTCTTTAGTAAGAGTTCTACAGAGAGTGCGTGCCTTTCACGGACAAGAAAAAAAGCAAACACTGTTGAAAAAGTGAAAGAGTGATGTGTCATTTTGTGGCCACCTTGGACAATGCCTTGTCACTTGTCCTTGCACTGAACAATGTGAGGTCTCACTCTGCCACACACTCAGGTGGCTTTTTCTTTTCTTTTTTTGGTATTTATCTTGTTACCCTTGAGTTCTACTTAAAATGATTGATTTGGTGCATTTGAATTGATGTTTTACGTTACAGTCCCTGGTGACTTTTTTTATAGTGGCTGGTGAGAGAACAATGGAACGAATCCAACCACGGAGGAGTCATAGAAATTTTAGCAAACTTTTCCCCCTCTCGTAGGGTCCGATAAGCCATTGATAGTTGGCCCTAAAACCATTCGTGGAGTTTTGTTTTGTTTATTTTTCTTTACAGACAAATACTTTGCCCGCTTATATGTTTTCGAGGTGGGATGATTTTGTTTTGAACGTACAGATGAAGGAAAACAGGAACTAATCTTAAAAGGATGCACGTGATTGAACTTCAGCGCTTGCTTCTCCTCTGAAATTGTATTCCAACAGGCGGTGGGTTCAGTGAAAACCTCCGAGGTGAGGAAGTTTGCTAGGAATGGTTTGTGGACTATTTGGGGGGAAGTCTCCTGTAGAAGTCTGTAAGGTTTAAAAATTCCCGCGTCCTCTCTTTTTTTAAAACTAGCGTGCTATCATTAAGTTAAAACCTTTAAGACGCACGCTGTCACGTGAACTTGACCGCACGTGAACTTGACCGCACGTGAACTTGACCGCAGGGCTCCGTGAGAACCGGCCGTGGTTTTACCTGTCGTGCCATCAGTCATGTCAGAACATAGGTGTGGAAGAGCCACACTCCTGGGAAACGGCGAATGCGTCAAAAAGCACGTTATCTGCAAACTTGGATGCTTTCACTGGGTTTGGTGACTATCTCCTCGGGCGCACGTGACATCTCACCTGTTGGGGGCACTGCAGAGGCTGAGGGGGGCTCGCTGCGACGGGAAGAAGCAGCAGGTGGGTGGCAGGAGGACCCGCCGGTGTCCCCAGGGTAGACTGGGGACTGAAACGTGGATTCCCTTCGCCGGTGACAAATGCGCCCGTCTCGGGGGCAGCAGTGGCCTGCAGAGGACCGACGGTTTTGCTCAGCCGTGACCTCTGTTGGCGCTGACCCTCGTCCCGGTTTCCGGTACTTTCTGTCACCGTCCAGCTGCATCCCGCATGTGGTGCCATGGCCGCTGTGAGGTTGCTGCGGGCTTCGGAGAGTTTGGAAACAGGTAGATGTAACGAACGTGCTCATTTCTTTCTCCTCTGTCGCTGCCCTCAGGGGATCCTTCCCGTGGGATGAACTGAGAGGGGTCGGCGCTCCCCAGCATGGAGGGCGGTCCGTCGGTGTCCAGCATGCAGGAGCCCGTGTCCCCCTCGGAGAAGCCGCCGAGCCCCGCTGCCGGGAGTGGAGACCTCGATTCAGGTACGGTTCTTTCTGCTCCCCAGGGCCCTCCGGCCTGGTCGCGTGTTCACCAACATCCCCCCGAAAGCGTTCGGGAGACCGTGGGACAGCGACGGTCCCTGCATCTCCCACGCGGCCCCTGCCTGGGACTCGCGGTCGGATCGACAGGCACGTAGTGGCGGCCCCAAGGTCACGCGGAGCCCGGGTCCGAATTCATACCACCCACGTTGCAGCCAGAACCTCCACGGTTGACACATGCGTGTTTATGAGTCGTGGACACGGTGGTGGGCCGGTCAGCACCTTCCAGCGCCACTGTCCATCTCAGCGGGCCGCTCCAGGCTCTGTCCTGGCCCGGGGGAGCAGAGCTGCTCTCGCTCAGAAGGGACAGGTGCCACTCTTCTTGCTCAGAATCCCCCGCCCAGAACCCGCCACCCACGTCCCCCACCGCAGAGGAGGTGGGCAAGTCCAATTCTCTGCTGCGTGCCCGAGAGCGGGGACAGCAGGGCGTGTCCCAGCGAACAGGCCCCGTCCCCAGACCCTCGCCGGTCGCCCGAGCGCCGCTTCAGAAAAAAAATCAGGATGCCAGACAAATTTAGGTCGTTTCGATGTATATGTAGTCATGTCTTTGTCCCTTTAAGAAATCCCAAACAAACCAGCCGAACCGATCTTTGATTGGAGTTTGATTATCTAACCGATGAACTTACAGATGCATCTTTCCCTCCATACTGTCACGATGAAGAGTTTATTTTTAAAAGGCTTCTTTTGAGGACTGCGTTATTGGGTGACAGCAAGTTAAATAAGGACAGTTTGGCTCAGAAGCGTAAACACGTGCTCTGGGGAATTCACACACGCACACACACACACACACACACACACGCACAAATGCTGGTCATTAATTCAGTGGGATTTTGTCTAAAGAAAGTGTGGGATTTGTTTGCACATTTTGATGAGACCTGCCAGTGACGATGACAGATTGCTTGCTCGACGCCACTGAAATCCATTAGATTGCGTTTCTCACATGATGTCTTTACCCGGGAAAAAACATCTGGAAACGCCCCGAATAACTGCCTGACAGAGGTTAGCGTCTGTTTCAAAACCAGCTCCTTTGCCCCCAGCGTAGGCGTGGGAAACTCTCCACAAGCAGAGCTGAGTGGTCCTCTCCCGGTGGAAATGTACAAATTCTTCGTCTGAGGAAGCAGAGTCCCCCAGATTGGGAGAGTCACCCTGATTCTCCTACTTTTATTTAAGTACAGATACGCCCATAAGGAACGCCCTCCTTACGCTGGCTGGGGGAGGTTAGGTTATTCCTGGCACTTCTGGAGCGCCCGACCCTGCCCGCATTTCTTGCTGTATGCCCGCCCGTCCGACGTCTGGGGCGGCATTTTCAGTGCTGTGTTTTCGAAACGGTTTAAAAGCCCGCTGCGTGCCCACGTCTTGCCTTCAGGCGGCCGCAGTGGATCCTGCAACTCGTCAATGACAGGGAGGTTATTTGCACTGGGCCTGCCTGCGGGTGACCCCCGGGGCAGGGGGAAGCGTGAGCGCCAGCCAGCACCCGCTGTCGCCGGCTGGGCGTGACCGGCCGAGGGCCCATCGCGTGCCCACTTCTTCTTGGTCAGGCCTGTGCTCCCAGGTGGTGGGACGCCCGGGTCCCCGTGGTCCTTGTAGAGCTGGGAGTTCCCAGGAGCTCTAAACGCTCTTGACAC
>PVKZ01008133.1:0-17920 GCA_004027375.1 Macroglossus sobrinus | reverse complement strand
TTTTTCTTTATGTTTTAGGGACATTTGTCCCTTTGCCATTTGAGCTGCAGACCAGTTCTCAGCTTTTAGATTTTACTGTGGTTAATGCCGAGTCGATTCATACAACACAGCTGAACATTACAACCTCCTCCTGCGTCACTTCTGGGCTTTGTATCTTTCCTTGCTATCAGAGGCCCCTGCTTTGGTCCCCAAACTTCAGAAATCTGTCACCCAGCCGTGAGCCACGTGCAAGGGGCCACAGAGTTCCGGCCCACACTAGTCTCGGTTCCGGGCCGGTCTTCCTTCTACTGATGGTCCCCAACCTCCCCACTCCCCCTCCCCCTGCTCACATCCCCTGACGCTGAAAGAGAGTCCTCAAAGGTGCTGGATTTTTCCATCATTTTATTCTGGGCTGACAAACTATGCCCGATAGACCAAACTCAGCACGCAGACTTTTCTGGTGTGGCCTGTGAGCTAAGAATAGTTTTCACATTTGAAATCCTTGAGAAAAATCAAAAGAAGAATATTTTGCGACATATAAAATTGTATGCAATTCCCACATCAGCCTCTTAGCACCCAGCCACCCTCATTGGTTTATGTATCGTCTAGGCCCGTTTTCGTGTCTAAGAGCAAAGTTAAGTAGTTTTAACAGAAACTCTTGGGCCCGTGAAGCTGAAAATATTTATTATTTTTCAAAATATCATGTATAGAAGGGGTTTGCAACCCTGCCGTATACCAGCATTTCTCAAATCGTGTCCCGTGAAGTGTCGACGGGCGTCCCAGGGAAAAGAGAAAGAGGTCACAATCAGTCCCTGAGAAAGCCGGTGGATAAGCAAAACCGATACCCCTGCAGAATTTATCAGAGCCTTTATTTTGCGGACGTCCATCGTGAATCTCCTGTTAGGGAACGTAGCACAGAGGCATGCCAGGCTTATTTGGCAGTAGAATCATTCGACTCTTCTTTTTCCTTCAAAGCCCTCGTGCAGCTAAGCGGGGCTGAGGTAGAACTGAAGCTAAGGAGAACTTGACTCCTTTCTTCAGAGTGAACGTGTCCTTGGATTTGACCCCAGGGGAGCCCGTGCTGCCATGGCCGGCCTGCCCCACTGGCTCAGGCGACCCGGGTCTGGGTTTTCTCTCTTAAGTGACACTCAACTCAGTTACCCCTAGTGTCAGATTTGCCGCCATCTTTCCGGGGTCTTCGTGCCCCTTTGCCCCCGGCTCCTGCCCCCACCCCAGGCTGAGCCCGATGGGCAGTGTGTGGGCTTGGGAACCGGTCAGACTCCCCGGGTTCAAATCCCAGCTCGGCTGCTTCTGGCCACGTGAGCCAGGGTGAGTCACGTAATGTCCCTCATCTGGAAAATGGGGTTAATAATAGTTTCCACCTCCCAGGGTGGCTGCGAAGGGTTAGATGAGCTCATGCGACTGAAGAGCTTCATTGCCCAACATGTGGTGGCTCCTCTGCTTGGCACAGATTAAGCGCTTTGTGTCACTGTCCGCTGTGATCCTCACCATGACCCGGTGACCAGATGCAGCCGTCACCATCCCATGGGACAGGTGAGGAAACTGAGGCCCCCGAGAGGTGACAGCTCCACATTTGGGCGCTGCCCGGGGACCCCCGCCCCCCGGCCTCCATCGCGGGGAGTGTGGCCTAGTGCTCGCGAGATGTGCCCTAGATGAGGACGAGGCTTAGTTAGACGCTGCGCCCCGACTCGGGGCCCTCCCAGTGGGCACGGGAGCTGGGCGCCCAGCCCATCCAGGTGCTCTGTGTGCCTGTGGGTGTGGTCGCCAGGTCAGGGAAGGGGCAAAGTTTACCAGCTGGCCCATGAGGCGTGTAACTTTTTGGACCTTTTGGGGATGAGGTAAGGAGCGAGTGAGCCCAGCGCTCCTCGGGCTCCTGGCCGTGAAGTTCTCTGTCCCTGCCACGGTGGTCCTTCCATCGAGTCCCCAAGGAGGCACAGCGGGCGTGTGTTGTCCTGGGCTGGGCCCCAGACCCGCTGATGGAGGAGGCCCAGGGTGGGCCCGGGAACCTGCCTCCTCTCACGAGCTCCTTGGGTAGCTCAGGGCCTGGCCCATGATAACAGTCTGGCCTCGTGCCAAGCCCTGAGTTTTTGGGGGGTACACCATTAATAACATGGTACTGGGCTGTCTGGCACCCTTCAGGTTCTGGGTCTAACCCTTTTCCTGTTAGATGTCTACACTGGCGTAAGACCAGTGGGGCCTGCTGGGGAGTCTGTGGACTCCAGGGTGCGTTTGCTGGGCGGCCTGGTCCCTGCCCCACGCCCTGCTACCAGCACTAGCATAAAGCGTGGGCGTCGTGGCCTCACACAGCGCCTGCGTGAGCTGAGCCCCTGGGGGGGGGGCGGCACCCGTGCCCGCCGGGGAGGGGAGGAGACGGGGCACTGAGTCAGGGTCTGGCCTTGGGCAGCCTCCCGCGCCACCGGGGAGCTGCTGGAGCCTGGAGCCCTGTCCCCCGTCAGGGCCTGTGCAGTGACACGTCGGTGACAGTGACGCGGGCGAGCCTGTGTGCGTCCTGGGGAGGCCCAGACATCGCAGGGCTTCTTTCAGAGACCTTGCGTCTGGCGGGAGGTCGGCCCCCGCTCACCTGGTCTCCACATGCTGCCCCGGGCCACCCAGGAAGGGCTGGGTGTCTGTTCCTTCTTCCTCTGGCTGCGGCCCCCCTGCTGGTCACCCCTCGGAGCAGCACAGCGGGGCCTGCGCTTCGCGGGGGGGGGGGGGGGGCGGGCCTGCGCAGGGCAGAAGCCCATAAACCCCCGGGCACCTGAGGCTCGTCCGCGACCACCAGGGGAGCGCCATCTCGTCTCCGGGACGGGATGTCGTGGGGAGGAGGGCTGGCGTCTGCTGGCTTTTTCTCAGTACAGAAGAGAGGAGAGGCAGCCCCCCCATTCCCAAGCCGCATGGCTACACCGTACCCCACCCCACCCACAGGCAGGTGGGAGAGGAGAGGGGTGGGGGGGGTCCTGACACATTCCTGATAGGGCAGTGGGCAGCTGCCCAGCGGACGGGGGGCCGTCCAGGTGGTGCTGGGGACAGCTGAGCCCTCGCCACAGGCCCGGCCCCGGGCTCGAGCTCCCGTGGGACAGGCTGGAGGCTCCTGCACAGACCTTGGTGCCCGAGGCAGCCTCGGTGATCTCCGGGTACCCGGTCCCCTCGTCGGTTCTACGGGGTTAATCGCGGTTGGCAGGAAGACGAGAGGGACTCTGGTGAAGCACCGAGCCCTGGGCCCGGCGCCCTGTCTGCGCTACGCGTGGCCACTGTTATGCCTGCGGCGGCCACCGCGGCTGGC
This sequence comes from Macroglossus sobrinus, assembly GCA_004027375.1. NCBI lineage: Eukaryota > Metazoa > Chordata > Mammalia > Chiroptera > Pteropodidae > Macroglossus > Macroglossus sobrinus. Next base: position 14,637 of record PVKZ01008133.1, on the reverse strand, counting down.
GGGGTGTCACTGTCTCACGATGGCCCTGCCCAGGGGCCCCGTTGTCACCGTCAGCACCTTACAGATGAGGACCCCGAGGCCGAGGAGGCCAAGGAACTCGACCAGAGCCGCTCGGCGCAGCGTCCGCCTGGACGTCCCCGCGGATTCTGCCCTCGGCCCCTCTCTCTTTGCCAGAAAGCCTTCCGAGGAACGAGGCCGCCGGGGACCAGGCTCTGGGGCCGTGTGTGATTCACGGGCCCCGGCTGGGTGCACGGCCAGGCCGGCCGGCCGGAGGCCCCAGGAGCCGCCCGCACCCCAGTTCCTTCCTGGCCATTCTCGCCGCGTCCCCTTTGCTGGCGAGGAAAAGTCTGGAGAAGAACCCAGAAGACAGTGGGCTTCCGTCCGCTCTGACGGAAGGAGGCCGCACCTCAGAAGCGGCCGGGGCTGCATCTCGCGGACGTGGGCTCCTCCCTCCAAAGAAATATTAAGTCTGTGACTTATGACAGTGTTGGTACAAAGACAAACACAATCCTGGCTCGATGAAAATCTGAAACGTTGTCTCCAACGCTACGCAGTTCAGGTTTTGTCTTTTGATTTTAAGAGACATTAGAACATTTTCATAGGCCCCTAAAAGTACCGTGGGCCTGGGCACCGTGCTTGACGGACAGGTCGGCCCTGGGCCCTGCATCCCAGACCGGGGAGTGATGCTGAATTCTCCCTGTCCCAGCACCTGGCTGCTAAAACCAGCTTCCTACAGTCAGCAGCCTCTTCGCCTCTTGGAAGGACACTTATTCACTCAACAAACATTCGCGCATACCTACTGTGTGTCAGAGACTGTCGTGGGCACTGGGGCTATGGCCGGAGCAAAACAAGGCTTCCGCTGTCACACTGCTCACATTCCCGTAGGAGGAGGCAGAGTGTGAAGGGACCAGGTGCTGGGGCAGGGGCGAGGCCGTGAGGACGAGCTCTGAGCTCCCAGGACAGCTCAGGAGGGCTTCTTGCCGCTCCCCAGACCAATGCGCTTGGCGTCCCTAGGCTGGTCACGGGCCGCTGGAGACCGCTCTGGGCTGGAGACTCTTTCATCCTGGCAGACGTCCGAGCACCTGGTCATTTGCTCCCAAGACGAGGACTCCAGCATCTTGTCCTAGTCTGCAGGGCCCTGCTCATCTCCCTCGTCCACAGAAGAAATCATTTGGAGGCTCCGATCCCAGAAGACGACCTGGCGGCCTCATTTCCCCATCTCACACCTCCTCCTGGTGGGCCTCCAGCTGCTGCCTGGCATCCCCCGAGCTCCCAGACCAGGAGGACCCCTGCTCCCTTGTCCACCCCATCTCCGCCCCATGGGTCGGACACACCGTATACTGCGTGTCTATGTGCCAGGTGGACGGATGGCATTGCAGGGCATTTAAGGGGTCAAGGGCGTATGCTGTCCAAGTGTGACGCTCTTGCTGCAGCAGCGGGCGCCGGGCCGGGGGTGAGTGCGCCCTTCACCCAGGGCGGCCGTGGAGGCCGAGCCCGGAAGCCGAGCCCGGTGAGCCCCAGCGGGCTCCAAGGTGCCCGAGCCTCGTGATGGCCCAGAAGCCCGAGCGACAGGGACGAGAAGAGGCTGGGATGGGTCCCCCAGGGCTGGGCAGACAGTGATGGCCGGGCGCGGCTGGGTAACAGGGGCCAGGCAGATGTCACAACGTTAAACTGGCCTCGCTTGTCACTTGGGCCTTGCTCCGTTAAGAGAAGTGGTGGCTAGAATAAATGTGTTTTGCACAATTCGCGAGGAACATTCTCACGCTGTGGGCCTCCTGGGGGCAGCCAAGGACCTTGAAAACAGAGCACCCCAAGAAAACCAAGAGGCCGCCCTGTCTGTGGATGGTTACATCCTCTCCTTTCCCAGGAGGCCCCGTACCTGCCCCTGGGCCTTCTGAGCTGGGCCTACTCGGGCCACCGGTCCCTGTCCTCAACTCAGAGTCCCCTGTCCTTCCCACCATCGCCCACCTGGCTCAGCTCTTGGAGGGCCTTGCTCCGTGCGCCTCGGGGTGGTCATCCTGCCCGCAGGGCCTGGGAGGTGGCCCCCCACCCAAGCCCAGAGACCTCTCCCCCCCTCGCTTTCCCTGACACCCACCTGGGCTCGGCGATGGTTTGGCGTCCAGTGCGTGGGCTCTGTCGGTGCGTCCGGGGTGTGGCCTCCGTCCCCTATCTCCCTGGCAGTGGGTCCCGAATGGACGGCTTCCCGCCTGCGACCTTACCTTCCCCATTTCTAAGTGCAAGATCCAAAGTCCCACCCACGGAACCGTGTCGGCCCAGCCCCAGGCTCAGCACGAACGCTCAGCAACGGCTGTTTGCTGAGGACCGAGAACACCAACTTGACGTCGGGGATGTTTCATGGGCGAATGATGACAGGAAGGACGTCTTCTCTCGGGGGACACGGCTGGTTTCCTGGGCAAGGCTGAAGCTGGGTGGAGAGGAGGTCAGCAGACTCCTCCCGTCGGGCACCAGGCTCGGGCTCCATGGGCCGCGCAGCCCCCGTCAGCTCCTCCACTCGGCAGTGACAGCACGCGGGCAGACGGAGCGCATGGGGTGGACGGAGCGCATGGGGTTGGATCCCACAGACGGTGGGCTGCGGCCACCAGGCCCTTGGGGCGGAGTGCCCTCAGCCGCTCAGGCGTTTTCGCTCCCGGCCCCGCCATGTGGTGTGCACCAGTGTCGTGCCCCAAGGGTAGGCACAGCACAGTTGGGACAGCGGCTGCCTCGGCGTCCCCGAGCATGGAGGAGGAAGAGGCAGGCGGACTGGACGGAGGGTGCTGCTTCCTGCCCCATCTCGGCAGGAAGGAAGGCGTTTCTGAGAAGCCACAGCAGCCATCGTGGAAGGAGCCGCAGGCGAGGCTGGGAGGGGTCTCATGGCAGGCTCCTTGGGTAAGGAGACCAGGGACGAGGGAGCATGGTGGTGGGGTCTGCCACCAGTGCCCTCGGCCTCACCGACCGCTGCTTGGATTGGGCCCTCGCTCGGCTCTGGGGCGAGGGCGGAGCCTGCTCGGACACTCCCTGGACGCGTCAGGCGATGGTTCAGGAACAGATGGACACCCAGAGTGGGGAAGGCCACACACCCGACTTCACTCCTGCTTTAATCGCGGAATTGAAGGCGTCGCCCACACACGAACCTGTGGCTGTGTCTTGTGGTCGTCACGATGCCCAGGCTGGAGCAGGCCCGCCGTCCTCCCCCACGCGAGTGGCCCCACGGCCTGCACACGCATCCACACCGCCGAACCCCGCTCAGCCGCACAGAGGGACGGGCTGCTGACCCCCACGACACTGTGGGCAGGGGCGCGTCTCAGAAACGGGCTGGTCGAAATGAGCCAAGGCAAGAATGGGGGGTGCTTACTCAGATGACACGCCCAGAAAATGCAGGAGCCCGGGTCGGGGGCAGCCGGGGCTGAGGGGGGCTGGTGTGGCCAGCGGATCTGCGCCTTGGCACTGCTCCCACCCTGGGCCCGGACCTCCCTTTGCTGTGGGGCCGTCCTGGGCGCCGTAGGGTGGTGAGCAGCTTCAACCCACCGGATGCCGGTAGCGTCCCTCTCCCAGGCTGTGACAACCAGAACTGCCTCCGGACATTGCCACGTGTCCCCTGGGTCCCAGCATCAGCTCTGGGGTAGAAGGGCGTTCTCGCAGGGGGCTGGAGCTGCCATATATTCTAATCAAAGTGGCGATTACATGTATGAATCCCTATAGGTGCAAAAACTTACAGCTCTGTGTGCAAAAAAAAAAAAGTCAGTTTGACTGGATGTTAATTGAAAAACTAATATTTTTAAGAAGGCAAGACATGAAAACAAGCAAAACACCACAGAGAGGCAGGCCGCCATGAGGCCTGCTGAGGAAGCAGCAACCAGTGAGCCAGTGAGTCCACTGCCTCGGGTGGGCAGACACCTCCCCATCACTTTGCTGCTGCCCGCAGAGGCATCAGCTGTAATCACGCCAGGAAAAACCTTTCTGCCCTAACCTAGGGAAAACCTCTTAGCAGATCAAATACAGGATGCTCAGACTGATAAATTTGAATTTCAGGTAAATAACAAATAATGGCTTCACATAAGTATGTCCTACATATTGCAAACATACATTATTCATGTATCTGAAATTCACATTTAACTGGGTGTCCTGTATTTTTGTTTGCAAACTCTGGCAGCCCTATTCTTGGAAAAATCTTCAGGGATTTTTTTTTTTTTTTTAACCTGTTAGTCCTTGGCTACTATATAAATCTTTTTTGACTTCGCTGGAGATACGAAGCTATGTGAAAATGTCACGTCTGCCTAGATCAGTTATCTCATCTGCCTCAGGCCCCCTGCCTGGTGCATTTGGCCTGGCTGCCGATTCAGCAGGACTTGCTCTGGACACGGAAATACAAATGATCAGAACAGACGCTTGCACGTGCTAAGTCAAGTCTACACATCGTAACATCAAAACATGACAAGCAGCGCTTCCCCCCCAGCCAGCCCATGTGTCCTCTTCTCCAGGACAATCTTTCCTGGCCCTTTTGGGGAGTGTTAGCACAAAAAGGAACTTGGTGTATGAACGAACTCGCCCACATACGCTCATGTGCACTTTAAATTTCCTTCCTGCCACGTGTCACCACGTGTGGCCCATCGCTTCGGGGCCGATCTGAGGGGACCGTTCTTCTTGGGGCCCCACGAGAGCCGGTCGCATCCCTGTCACAAGCCCCCGGGGCGCAGGGCCGTGCTGGCCCGCAAGCTGCAGCAGGCACACTGGTGCCCGAGCCGTCCCAGTGTCTGGTCACAGCTTCACGCCGCACCCCCGAATCCAGTTGTCCCGTCTGGAGAAGGCCCACGTGGTCACTAGGTTTTGCGGTGAAAGACGTGGCCGCAGTGATGGTCGTCTTTGCCCCAGTGGCCCCTCACCACGGAATTCTGGTCACTCCCCTCCGCCAAAGCCGCCGTGGCTGACGTCACACCTAGAACAGGATCCGAGGCCCCCAGTGACCCGGCCCCTGCCCAGCTCCCGACCTCACCCCCGTGGCCCCTTCACTCTCGCGGGCATGAGTGTGCTCCTTGCTGTGCCTCAGATGCAACACACATGTCCCCGTCTCCTGCCCTTGGCACCTGCTGCTCCCTCTGCCGGGAACGCACCTCCCCCAGGACCCCGAGGCTGAGTGGCCTTCTCTGACCAGCCCCCTTGTCCCCGGGCACACCTCTGTCTCTGGCCGGCTCCGGGGGTAGCCACCGTCCCCAACTTTAGCCCAGGGCCTGGCCCCCAGCGGGTGCTCCATGAACAGCTGCTGAATGAACTAGTAAGTGACCGGATGAGGTGGTGGTTCCGGCCTGGGGCGCAGCCCACACACCCATCTGCGGGAGAGGACGAGGCCAGCGCCTTCCAGGTGGCAATGCTCTGTGGCCACCAGGGAGAGGCCCGTGTGCTCCCTGATGGGGGGGGGGGGGGCGTGTCCACAGCAAAATGGGTGAAAACCAGGTTCACGTGACACAGCAGCAAAGCGCGATCCCAGTTCTGAGGGCTTGCACACGTGCTCCTGCATGTGTGTCCGTGTGCGTGCTGGGCTGGCCACACGCTGTGACCCTGCAAGGGTTCGATGGCTTTGTTGTTGCTGTCGTGAACTCGGTTCTTAAGGACTTTGGACCACTTTGCTCTGCACCAGGCCCTGCAGATTCCTGGTGGCCCATCCTGGTGCCCGGGGCTGGCTGGGTGATCAGCCCCCCGAAATCGGTCCTCTGTGTAAGAGCTCCCGGGGACCCGCTTTCTTCTCTGCACCTTGCTCTGTTTGCAGCCCCCAGGTAGCGTCTATAACCCACCACCCCGAGAAGCAACCCCTGGGGTGGTTGTTTAGGACGTGGGCCCTGGGCGGAGGGGTCTCCCAAGCTCGGGTGTGGCCCCCGCCCCATGCTGGGCGACCTTGACCCCGTGCAGCAGTGCTATGCTGGGCGACCTTGACCCCGTGCGCATGGGGTGGCCCAGGGAGGAGACGCAGCGGGTTTGCTGCACAAGGACAAGCGGGTGTGCTGGCTCCCAGCTCCGCCGCCGCCCAGCCGCCCAGCCGCCCGGCCTTACACACGGGGCCTGATTGCTCCACGCAGCGTGAGGCCACGGGGTCCCGCGGGGCTGTGCAGTGGGCTGGGTGGGCTGGCGCCATGGGGGGCATTCGTGCCTGCAGAGAGCGGTCCTCAGGAGCCCGTGGGTGCCAGGCATGCTCGTAAAAGCCTGGCACCAGGGTTTGGGATGTGCATATCATTCCTAACGCCCCTCTGTTTGATGCTTAAAAAACATTGAGATGGAAAGCACATAGCATAAAGAGCACCGTTTTTAAAGTGTGATTTGGTGACTCTTACGATATCCACATTATTGTGCAGTCCCCCCGCTATCTAATTCCAGAACATTTCCAGCACCCCGGAAAGAAAGTTTCTATTCATAGCACTCGCCCTCCTCTTATCTTCCCTCCCCGGGCCCCGGCCACCACTCATCCACTCGGTTTCGATGGCTTTACCTATTCCGGACATCACTCGTGAATGAAACCCTGCGATCCGTGCTGGTTTGTGACGACGGCTTTCTCTCCCCGACGTCCCGTCTTCAAGGTTTGTCCACGGAGCAGGTGTCAGCACCTCGTTCCCTGGGCGACCAGCATCCCACCGCAGGGTCCGCCGGGTTCTGACTCTCTCTCCCTCCGCCCCTGGGCATCTGGGCCATTTGCACGTTCTGACTGTTGGGAATGGTGCTTGTGAGAACCTCCTCTCTCGGGGGGATGCCTTGCAGTGGGACTGCTGGGTCGTGTGCGAACGCTTGGCCTTTTCAAGGAGCTGCCCGGTGGTCCTGCAGAGTGCCTGCCCCATTTCCATAATTGCACCAGCTTCGCCGAGGGGTCCACCTTCTCGGCAGCCCTCCAGCACTCGTTCACAGCCCGCCACGGTCTGGGGCATCTCAGAACCCGGTGACCCCTCCCCGCAGGTTTCCGTGTTCCTGCTCTTGTGGAGGGTGAATGTCTGCCGTGTTGTCACTCAGCGTTCAGGCTGAAAACCTTCATCTTTTCTCAAACGCAGTGATAGAAGGGGAGTCATCCACACCTGCCCCCCGGGGTCCCTGCTCCGTGCCACGCCCAGGATGGCTTGTTACCAGGCTCCTTTGTCCTCGGGCCTCGAAGCAAAGGGCAAGGACAACCCCCAGGCAGCAGCTCGGACTAAACAGTCAGGGGTTTACTTGTCTTGGTGGTTGGGACGAGAAGTGGGCTTCGGGGCTAGTTCGATCCAGTGGCTCGGCGATGACAGCAGAGACAGCCAAGTGTCCCTCTGCTCCACTGCCCACCGGGAAGGCACGATGCACTTGTCACCACGCGATGGCTGTGTCTGGGGCGCCACCTGTCCCTCCTCCTTCAGGCCTGCTCAGGGAGAGAGACGGTTGCTTCTGGATGCTCGAGTGCGAAGTTTCTTTTCCAGAAACTTCCAGGGTGCCTCTCCTCCGTTTGTTCATTGGCTGAATGAGGTCATGTGTCCATACCGGACCCTGTCCCTGTCACCAAGTGCGGCCGAGTATGAGGCCACCGGCCCCATGTGATGGCCAGAGCGGGGTCGGCTGAGGCACAGCTGCCGAGATGAACATCGGGCTGGGTACCGAGAAGGGGGTGCATAGGTGAGGTGAACGGCATCACCCCCCATTTTACAGATGAGGAAATGGAGGCCCAAGCAGGCTGGTCAGCGGCGGGTCTGGGTGCAGACCCCCCACTTTCCGCTCCGTGGCTGGCTCTTAGCCACAGCGGGGAGAGGACCTGGGCCTGGTTGCGCCCACGGCCGCGCAGACCCAGCGCTCGGTGGCCCGGTGGCCCGGTGGCCACGCGCCGTGTCGGGCCGCCGTACCTGGAGCAGCTTTGCCTTTGCAGGCGAGGCATTTTTATTTTGCCCTAAAAGCCTTCCAGGGGGGAACGCAAATCCTCGGGGCTCAGTTTTAATGGTTCCTTTTATAGAACCGTTGCAATTACAGATGGTGAACTCGGGGAAACCCTGCTCAAGAATGCAGGAGAGCGAGCGTTCGAGGGGTTCATTTGAGGGGAAATAACGGTGGACGGGGAGTTCAGCCTTTGAAAGCCTCTCTGTTACAAGGCCGCGGCGAGCCCCCTGGTGCTGGCCCGGCCCTCGGGGGGCCGGGTCTGCTGACCCGCGCCGTCTGGGGGGCTCCAGGCGAAGTTGATTCCAGATGTGGCTGGGCCCCGGGCCTCCAGAAGCACCGCTCTCGTTGGCCTCTGACCCCCGTCACCTAAGTCAGAGGCGTCACGTCTGTCGTGGTGACACGATGTGACCTGGGTTCAAACTGGGTTCCAGGCCAGGCGTCCTCAAGCAGCTCACTCCGCCCCTGTGAGCTTACCTGTCACAAGTGGGCTTTCCGCGTGCTGTCCCTTGCTTTTTATCTTGGGAACACTCTTCACCACCGGACATGACATTAATACACACTGGCCAGGGCCGCATTGTGTCAGAGCCCACAGCCCGTCCCCCGCCCATCCCACGGGTGACTGTCCCTCCGGTCCAACCCGCTTGCAGGTTCCCCACCCCCCCGTCCCTTCCTCTCCAGGTACCTCTGTGCGGCCTCCGCCCCCAGCCCCAGCCTCCCAGTGCTGAAGAGGCACCCGGGCTCCTGCCCTCACGCCACTCGTCCAGTCCCCTCGCCGGCCCGGCCTCTGCCTGCCACGGTGCTTATGGGTGGGGCACTGCGCATGCGCAGAGCTCTGCTCCCAGGAGCATCTGCGCGCTGAGTGCCAGAGGCAGGACCAGAACCCGGAACGCTGGCCCAGGGCCAGACCGTCTCAGCCCCAGGTCTGTCTCCTTCTGGGATCAGAGGTCAAGCCCAGGCCGGGGCATTCCGCTGCCACTGCCCGCCAGCTTCCCCGAGTGGTGGCTCACTGTCCCCCAACACATGCCTGGGCTTGGGCCCCGAGTGAGGGTCGCGTGTGACTCCCCACTAGCTCACACCTTTTGTATCCAATTCTCCAGCAAAGTGTGTCTGTTTTTCTCTCAAAATAGATCCAAGGTTGATCGTTTTCCTGGTCAGATCATTATCCTCTAGTCATGTGACCCCTGGGTGCAACCAGATGAGGGACACGTGGGACCTTCCTGCATGCTTTTCCCCACCACTTCTTACGAGTATTTAATGAAACAAGATGTTAGAAATAAAATAAATTTTAAAGATGGGTTTTAAAAACGAATATCCAGGATCTGGCCATTTCTGGCCAACTCCGCGCCCATCATCCCTCCCTGGACGGTTCAGGGTCGCCTCCCCCCCACCCCGGGCTCTGGCTTCGTCCCTGGACCCTGCGGTCCAGTGTCCAGTGGCCGCCCAAAGTGGTCTTTGCGAATGACACAAGTTGCCCCTCGGTGGGAACAGCCTGCGGCGTCCACTTCGTGCGGACGGTGTGAATGGGGGCTGCAGGAGCGAAGTCTCACAAGCCGGGGGTCTTAAAACAGGAGCTGGGTTCTCTCGTTCTCTCGCTGTCTGGGGGCCGGGAGTCCGAACTCAGCGTGGCCCAGGCTGCGGTACCCCCGGAGGCCCCGGGGAGGAGTCCTGCCTTGCCCCGTCCAGCTCCTGGTGCTCTCTGGTATTCCTTGGCCTTCATCTTTCCATGGCCATCTTCCACGTGTGTGTGTCTGTCACCCCACAGCCCCTTCTTCTAAGGGCAGCAGTCATTGGAGAGGGGCCCACCCTCATCTGGTATGACCCGATCTTAGATCTTAACTAATCACATCTGCAAAGATGCTGTTTCCAAACGAGGCCACATCCCGAGGTTCTGGGGGACCCAGGGTCAGAGTGAGGCAGAGTGCCGGCGGCGCCCACAGGACCTTGTGTCACTTGTGCCCTCCCATCCCGCACCACTGACCCCTCGGTCTCCCTCTCCTCGCCCCAGTCCCTGCTCTAAGCCGGCGTCCAATCCCCTCACTGCTCCCCTCTTGCCCACCTGCCTCCCCCCCGGCTCACACAGGGGTGTGCCCTGTGGGCCTCCCCACCGTGTTCCAAGCTCCTAGCAGACCCGGCATCATCATTGCCAAGTGCAGGCCGGCTGGATGGACGGACGGCGAATGCGTGAGTGAGCTGTGAGCGCACACGCAGCCGCCCCCCACCGCCCGGCCTGTGACCGCTGTTCTGTCCGTGTGGCTGCTTCCGGTCTAGGGCAGAGCATCAACCCCAAGCTGGCGGGCCTGATCGGGCGGCACGGGCCCCAGAACAAGCAGCCCTTCATGGTGGCCTTCTTCAAGGCCACCGAGGTCCACCTCCGCAGTGCCCGCTCCACGGGCGGCAAGCAGCGCAGCCAGAACCGCTCCAAGACGCCCAAGAACCAGGAGGCCCTGCGGGTGGCCAACGTGGCAGGTACGCGGGGCGGGGAGGTCACCGGGTTGGTCGCCACGCAGCCCCCGGGAGCCGCTCGAGCCCCCTCCAGGAGCCGCTCACAATCCACTCGCATACTCCCCAGACGGTTCTGGAACCCACAGAGCAAGGAGCCAAACCCACAAAATGCCTCCCTGCGCGGAGCTCAGTCTCCTAATCCCCTACAAGCCGTTAGCTCGCTTAGGAATGCGGGAGCCAGAACATGCGTGCGACAAGATGCCAGCCGTGTCATTCCCACACAGACGAAGCAGGGGCTGCAGGGAGTGAAGGGAAACCCCGAACACGCGCACGGGGAGGCTGCGCATCGCCCTCCCCGGGGATGGGGCGCTGCTCCCTGGGGTGTGGGGAGGGGGAACGGCGGGGACTGCGCCCCATCTTTAATGGCGGTTCCCTAAAGTGACAAGTGTTTGAAGCTCGGGGCGGATTTTCACACTGGTCGATGCAGGGTTTGCCTGTCGGGCACCCTCTGCCAGAGCTGGGGGTGGGTCGGAGGCCGGGAGAGGTCAGAGGTCGGAGGCAGCCCCGCCCCCTCTCCTGGGCCTGGGCTTGGTTTGAGGACGCTCAGGAGGGGGTCGGGGGACATTTAGAACACCGTAGGTGGTGGAGTGGCGAAGCAGCTCGCAGCCCCAAGTGACCCGGTGGCGTCGGTAGCCTCTTCTGCCTCGCGAAGGCCGTTTGGCGCGCCCTGCGCCTTTTCCTTTTTGGGGGAGAAGGGAAGGCTGGTGGCTGCGTGGGTGACGTTTTTCAGGGCAGGGCTTCCTGAGCCTTCCCCTCCCCCGGGTGTGGACCTCAGTGGGTGTGGGTGGCTCCAGAGTTTGTGTGCGGGGTCCTGTGGGGATTTTTTTTTTCTGGAAGGTGCGTCCATCCTTTTCTCGGAGGGGTCTGTGATGGTGACATACCTCAGGACCACGCAGACCCCTGTGTCTGGCTGGAAAGCCCCTCCACGCTGGGCCCTGGGGGCCGGGCTTCCAGGAGGAGGGGGGCATCAGGCACAGCCACGGTGCTGTGGGGCCTGGGAGCTGTGGGGTGGTGACGAGGGGCTCGCCTCTGGCGGACAGGGTGCAGGGAGGACTCCCCGGCTGAGAGCCCTGGGCGGGCGGGCGCCCACCAGGCCAGGCTGGGTGGGCTCGGTGTGCATGCTCCAGGCTACAGGACCTGCAGGTGCAGAGGCCGGAGGCTGGAGGCACCTGTGAGGGCAGGTGGCCGGGACGAGGGGCACGTGGCGCCGGCCAGGTGAGCAGGATGCAGTGTCCTCTCGGGAGCCACATCTTCAGTGCGAACTTCTCCCAAAGCAAATTTGGAAGGCTTTATGGAGCTCCGGGCTCTGGGGTGCGGTGGGGGTGATCGTGGGGGTGATCAGGCGGTGGTATTGATCATCCAGAACCGTGGGGAGCAGGGCGGGGGGCTCAGCGCGGGGAGCCTTCAGCGAGGCCTTTCCGTATCGACCAGGCGGGAAGTGCCGGTGGATCCACCCCGCTCAGACCCCTATGTCTCGTAGCCCTGCCGGGGTCCCTCGGCGTCTTAGAATTGAACACCTGACAGAAGGACCCAGAGTGCCCCGTGAACCAGCACTGTGTGACAGCGGGAGGGGGGTTGGCACGACCCTTCGCCAGGGGTAGAAATGAGCTTTAAGGCTACAGGTCCTCGATGGCATCGTGTCGGGAAAGTCGCCCTCCAGCCGTCTGAGTTGGATCGTGCTCACGCCCCTGCCTTAGACTGGGGAAGCTTTAGTCTGAGTGTGTTCCCCATCCTCTCCCCACTCTGCCCCTCCCCTTCCCCATCCGTGCAGAAAATAGCAGCACCGACCAGAGGCAGGCCTGCAAGAAGCATGAGCTCTACGTCAGCTTCCGGGACCTGGGCTGGCAGGTAAGTGGGGACGGCTGGACTGGCCCCCTGCTGTGGGCTCCCGGTGCTCCCCACGGCCGTGCGCTGGGTCCCATATGTGCCGTGAGCCGTGCTTCCCATCTATGTCAGTTAAGACTCCTGTATTCAAGTGCCCCGCCTGAGGTGGAGCATTTAGGTTAGGAACACACAGGGCACCTCATGAAACCAAAGAGCAGACATGTGGTCGAGACTCAAGCGAGAACCGAGAACCCAAACACTTTGGACTCTGAACCTCATTCTCCATGGGAACCCAATTTCTGTCCTGCAGCTGGATGCTTCTCTCAGACATGGCCCAGCCTGTGTGCTAGACTCCAGCTGCTGGCTCCCCGCTCTTCCCTATCTGTCCCTCCTCTCCCTTCCATCATTCACATTCCCAGGGAAGGGGCTGATTGGCTCAGCTCGGGTCAGGTGCTTATTCCTGGACCAATCAGCTGTTTTACGGGTGAGATCATGTTACAGGAACATGGCTGCCCCCTCTGGAACCATTTGATGGAGTGGGGCAAAGCGCAGGGAATGAATCCTAGAAAAGGGGTGAGGGTCATGAGCCCCTCGGCACCCTGGGCCCTCTCTAGCGCTGGAGAGGCAGCAGTGAGCACCGCAGTGTGCCTGCCCCTCAGGGCGCGCAAAAGCCCTGAGCACGCTTTGTCCTAAGGTCACCAGGCCAAGGAGGAGAGTCCAGATTCTTCCCCGGGGCTTGTGCCCAGGTGCACACTCAGGGCACTTTGCACACGGCCCCCGTGGGCCCCGCGACGCTGTGCTCACACTTAGGCTAAACCCACGCGCTGAGCTGGAGTCCAGAGCAGGGACGGAGGCCCAGCAGGGCTCCCCGCCGAAGGGTGCATGGACTCGAGTGGGTGAGGGGTGTAGTTATCGCTACGGTGACCCCGAGGCAAGCGTGGGAGCACGGTGGGTGTGCCTCCTGCTTTGAGCGGCACACACGTGTGCCGGGCGCCAGGCGCTGGGCCATCTGCACCACCATTTAATTCTCACTGTCACGCGTTACTGGTCTCCTCCCAGGTGGGTGACCCGTGCGAACAGGTGTTGTTTGTGCAGGCCGCCTAGGTGCTACCTCCTAGCAGCGGGGAAGTTGGCGCCACCCCCGGCCGCCCCGCTGCCCTGTGCCACTGTCCCATAAGGCCACTCATGTGTCCAGCCCTGCGGTGGCCCTTCCCTCATTTTATATCCTGTCAGGACCAGGGAAGGCCGCCCCCCGCCCCCGTTTCCCCCGCCTGGGCAGGACCCCGGGCCGCTCTGGAGGGGGGTGGGCCGGGCCCGACTTCTGGGAGCCCCCGCGTCCGGCCTACTTTGGGGGGGGGTGTTCGGTCCGGGAGGTGGGGCGCGGCCCTCACCCCATCGCTCGCCCGCCCCTGCAGGACTGGATCATCGCCCCTGAGGGCTACGCCGCCTACTACTGCGAGGGCGAGTGCGCCTTCCCGCTGAACTCCTACATGAACGCCACCAACCACGCCATCGTGCAGACGCTGGTGAGTGCGCCGGCGGGGGCGGGGCCGGGGGCGGGGCCCTGCCCGAGGTCACGTGTTCCCGGCTGTCGTGGGCCCGGGCTCATTTCCCCGCTTGGAGACTTTCGATCCTAAATAGGCCAGTTCCTCCCGTCATTCTGCCCTCCGGATGCTCCGCTTTCTTGATGATGTCCACGCAGGCGTTTGCCCACGTTCGTTTCCCTTTTTATTTTTATTGCTCGAGAGACAAAACAGTCTCGTCCGGTCTGGACCCGCACCCTCCAGTGTGGCGAGCGCTGTTCCCTGGGGCTGCCGGGCACTTGAAACGCGTCTGGCCTACATCGAGATGTTTTTGCATAGATATAAAGTACATACTGGGTTTTGAAGCATCAGTACCAAAAAAAAAAAGTGAAATATCTCATTAATAATGTTTTATGTTAAGTGCATTTTGAGATGACAATATTTTTGAAATACGAGATTAAATTAAATATGTTTTTTAAAATTAATTCCACCTGTTTCTCTCCCGGCCTTTTAAACGTGGCTGTGAGAACTTTTTAAAGTCACACACGGGACTTGCATTATGTTTGTCTTGGACAGGACAGCTCCAGCCCAGAGGTCAGCACCTTTTTCTGGAAAGGGCCGGTAGTAACTATTTCTGAGGTGGACAGTCGTAGGGTCCCTGTTGCGCCGCGCAGCCCTGGCCATGGACGGCAGCAGTGGCTGAAATGCCAGGAAGTGAGCGGGCACGCGGCGTGCCCGTCACAGGTCACCCACAGCTCCAGGCAGGGCGGCGGGGTTTGGCCGACAGGCCGACGTGGCCCAGCTCAGATGTTCTCGGCCTGGGGTGGTTTCGTGCCCAGGGAGCTTTTCACACCTAGAGACACATCTAGGCTGCCCTGACTGGGGCGGGGTGCTCCTGGTTTCTGGGGGGTGGGGGGAACGC
>PVKZ01008131.1:0-17947 GCA_004027375.1 Macroglossus sobrinus | reverse complement strand
AGGCAGCCCCCCTGCGGCGCGCACCTGTTGTAGCAGTTGCCGTGCAACAGCGCCTTGCCGTACAGGCTGAGGCAGGAGTCGTCGTTCGGGTCATAGCAGTGACCGTCCTCGTCCAGGGCCACGAAGAAAGCCGCGCGCTCGATGGCATCCAGAGCGGCCTTGTTCTTGCCGGAGCTGAAGAAGGCCTGGCGCGCCTGCGCCCACTCCACTCTGGGACGTGAGGGCGGGGTGAGCGGCCGGGCGGCTGCGGGCCGCGGAGGGGACACCTCCCAGGACCCAGCCTGGAGCCCGGCCGCGGTGGGGCTGCAGGGCTGTCCCGGAAGGTGGCCCTGCCCCCCGGGCACCGCCCCTGGGCACCGCGCGCGCCGCCCGCACGCCCCGCCCTCGGCAGTGCCTGGGCAGTGAGTCCCCGAGTCCCCGGCCAAGCTCCTCTCCTCACGGAGCCCGGACCTCCAGCCAGCGGGGCCCGCTGGCTCGGGCTGCGGTACCTTCCGCCGGCAGTGAGGGCCGCCAGCCTCTCCTCCCCGGGCTGCGGCGGCGACGGGTCGTCCAGGATCCTCTGGAACTGCAGCTCCAGGTCCCTCGGCTTGAGCAGGTTGGAGCCTTCATAGAGCCACACCTTGAAGAAGCGGCCCTTGTGGTACACGGCCACGTGCCTGCTCTCGGCCAGGTGCTGCAGGACGTCTGCGAGGGGCCAGTGGCTGAGGCCGCGCGGGCGGGGCAGCCCCTCCCTTCCCGGCTCCCCCGTGGCCCCCACCAACCAGCTCAGTGGCCAGGTGGCCCCCCCACTTTGCCAGGCCCCCCACCTGGGCCCTGGGGTGCACTGGCTGGCACCGAGTCAGGGCCTGCGCTGGGGCTCCCATGCCTCTGGCTTAATGCCAACCACAGCCCCCGGAGGCATGTCACAGAGGAGGGGACCACTGCTCCGGGAAATGACACAAACTGTCCCGGTGTCAGAAACACAGGCTGTGGCCCTCGACAGAGGCAGCAGCACCTCCCCTGGCGCTCGGCGCCCAGGCCGCCAGCTCCCCTGTAAACCCGGGGGGAGGCCCGGGTCCCAGCACTGGCATCTCGCCTGAAAACGGGGGACGTCTAACTCTGCCCAGACATCAGCTGGTTTTGACCGTTACACAACCCTGAGGCACTGAGGACACTCGGGGAGGGACGGGCAGTAGGCCACAGAGCCCAGCGGGGCCACAGCGGGGAGGGAGGGAGGGGCCGGCACGCCATGGGGCTGGTACCTGTCTCCTTGCCCGGGACCCGAGTGGTGTTGAACATCCTCTCCATCTGGTAGGAGCACATGGGCACTATGCCCAGCGCCATCACCTGGGGAGAAGGCCCACACAGCTCAGCGCGCACGGGGTCTCCCGCACGGGGTCTCCCCGCACGCCCGCCACCCGACGCGACTCACCGGCTTGATCTGTTCGCGGTCCAGCTTGCGGCGGTACGTGATCATGGCGTGAACCACGTTCCCCAGGCGGGCGGCCTGCACCTCCGTGTTCCTGATGAGCACGAAGTCCTACGGGAGAGAGCGGGGGGCGGGGGCTGTTACGGGCCCCGTTAAGAGGTGTCCGTTTTAACTCGTCCGTCCCGCAGGTCAGGAGAAATGCACAGCTGACCACTCACTCAGCTCGGCCCACCTCCGGCCCAGCTGCTTTTCTATGCCTATCGGTTCACGCTTTATTTGGCTTTGAGAAAGGGGTCCCCACCCCTCAAAAGAAGCCTAAACCTCAGGCATGGCCGTGCCGCGTGCAAGCTTCTGGGAGGACAGCCTGGTGGAGCAGGGACACGGCTCGCACTCAGGATGTGCTCTGGTTTGTGGGAGAGGGTGGAGGTGTGCTGCCCAGACCCACGGCTGGGTGCAGGCGGGTGCCGGGGCCCCAGCAGGGCCAGTCACATGGCACAGGAGTGACAGTGACCTCCTGAGCGCTAGGAACAGCAACCCCGGATCCGCGGTGACGCAGAGGGAAGCAGGTTTCAGGAAATCTCCTGGAAATGGTGTCAGTATGTCTGGGAACTCATGGCTGGGGACCAGTGAGGGAGCCAAGGAGGTGACAGGGCCTGGGCTGGGCAGGGCAGGGAGCCCGAAGGGCCCTTAGAGCGACCGACAGTCAGGCTGTAGGACTCCCGGATTGCTCAGATCCTCAGTGTCCCCACCTCCTCGAACATGCGACTCGACTTCTCTTCCAGGATCTTGCCCACCTTCCCGTTCCCTCAGGCCTCACCCAGAATCCCCACCTGCCCCCCCGCCAGGGTTCTGGGCTGTCCCCCAGGTCTTCTGCCCTGACGCCCGGGGCTGGGGACAGAGCTGAGCACACCGCAGCACGCCTCACCATGACGTAGTAGTTGCTGTTCACCATGATGGGGCTCCTGCCTCGCAGGTAGATGTACTCTTCCCACCAGTCGCTCACCTTCGGGCAGGTAGGGGGCGGGTTAGCGCGCGGGGAACAGGGCGGGGTGCAGAGAAGGCGGGGAGGGCAAGCCCGGGGGACGGAGGACTCACATAGTTTGTCGCCCACCAGGACTTGAGAATCAGGTACTTCTGCAGCCTGGGGGCCATCTTGTTCTGGAAGTCCTTGGCCAGCGCCTCCTTGTGGTGGTACTCCTTGTCGTCCAGCAAGGGCCGCACAGACTCCAGGTACTGTCCGGCCGGGGGACATCAGCGTGGGGGCCAGGCGGCCTCTGTCCCGACCCTCTGCGGACCCCCGCCCCACCGCTCTCAAAGCCCCGCTGTGAAGGGGACAGACCCTCACGTTTGGACAATGCCTCCGAGTCCAGCTACACCCCGGCCCCCACTGGGATGCCTGGCCCGGGCCCTCACCCGGTGAATGGTGTCTGACACTCTGGGCACAGGAAGCTTGGGCAGAGACGTCTGGAAGCTGTAGAGCATGGGCCGTCCGCTGGACAGAAGGCGGACACAGATCTGGGGTACAGAGCAGAGTGTCGGGCTGGGAGCCAAGGCAATGAATGGAAACAGACGCTCGAGGAGCTGGGCCCCGAAGCGCAGATCCAGGGCACACCCTGGTGCCAGACACCCATGCCCGCCTGCCGCCCCGCTCCAGCTCACAACCCTCCATGACGCCCCTGGCCCTCAGATCAGACGCCCCAAGCCCCCGCCGCCAGCTTCTGCTCACAGCCCAGACTTTGGTGAAGTAGCTGGTCCGGCCGTGCATCTCGAACATCCAGCCGTGGTAGGAGAGCAGCAGTTTCAGCGTTTGGCGCACGAAGAAGACGCCCAGCACCCACACCCCGGTGGAGAAGATGGCCATGCTGAGGAGCGCCTGCGTCTGTGGGGTTTGGTAGGGGCTGCACCTGTCAGAGGAGGGAGAGGGCTGCAAGGTCCACTGAGGCGGGCCTGGGAAGTTCCGACTGCAGCCTCGACAGCGGTGAGCCGCCTCCCCCGGCGCACAACGAGTGCCACGCCTATGCACATGCGCACGCAGGACCGAGGTGCCGGCGGCGGGGTGAGGGCTGCCCCTACACCTTCCGGTGGCTAGTGTCCTGTGTCTGCCCAGCTCGGGAACCCTGGCCTTGGGGTCCGCCCCGCCTCCTCTTGTGGCCCCGCTTCTCACCCCTCAGGGAGGCTTCTCTGGATGTAACAGACCAGCCCCATAGAGATGTCCACGTTGCAGTAGGAGGAACCCACCGTTGCCATGACGACAACCAGCCAGCTGGTAGGGCTGCCGGGATACACACCCCTAAGGATGCCGTTCTGTGGGGCAGAGACAGGCTGTAGGAAGGGCGGCGGCAAGCAGGCACCGGGAGGTCCTGGGAAAGGCCTCTCCCTGGGTCACCTGCTGTGCTCCTACTCCTTTCTGTACCCCTCCCTCACGTGCCCCCACCCACTTCCTGCATACCTATCTCCCCTCCACACCTCGAGCGACCCTCGTCTCTGCATGCCAGACCCCGTCCCCCAGCAGAACTGTCAGCCAGGTGGGGGCGGAGGGCCTTGACCAGGGGGCAGGAGCTGACCCCCGGCCTCGACCCCTGGAAGGCTCTTTTCTGCACCTGCTCGGAGGACGCGGCCAGGAGAACCACCTGCGCCCACCTTGATGCGAATCAGGCGTTTCTTCCAGGAGTTGATCCCCGACAGGTAGATGTGTTTCAGGGCCTCCCGACTGAGCCGGAAGTCGACCCCATCGGGGGTCACCGTGAACTGGAAGGCCACGGCCTGGTGCGCTTCCGCCATCCTGGAGGTTGGCCCGCACCTGGGACGGGGCTGGAGGGTACCCGGATGGGCTCAGGCTGGCCCCGCCCCCGCTGAGGCCCCGCCCCCGGCCTGCCGCTGCCCCCACCCGGCTAGCGGCCTCCGGGCCCCCCGCAGCGCCCCAGGCCCGGCCAGCGCTGCCTGGCCACCCAGCCCAGCCAACGGCCCGAGAACCCTCGCGCCAGTGTTCCGAGCTGGCTCCCGGACAAATGGTACAGGGGCCGGGAAGGGGTCAAGGCCTCGGTCAGAACCTCCGAGGGCAGTGAAGGGCGGCCTCGGGATGGGTTGGAGAGGTGCTCTGGGAGCGGTTTCCTCCTGAGCACGGCTGGCTCCGGGTTCCCCCAGCCCCGACCGCGTGGGACCCCCGCCCTGTCCTCGCTCCCGCATTGCATTCCGGGCCAGGCAGGGAGCCCTGCGTTGTCCCCACTCCACTCCACTCACCGCTCAGGTTCACTCCTGTCCGCGTGTGGGGCCGGTCGCTCTGGCCCGTGTCCCCACGTCCTTCAGACCAGCCGCCCTGCTCCGCCCTCTCAGGGAACTCGATACCCACTCCCAAATTTGGGTTGAGAAAACATGGGGGGCGGCAACCAGAATCCCCTCCCCTCCGAGGCGGGAATCAGGAGTGGGAGGGCTGGCTTTCTGCAAGCTGAAGATTGCTCAAAGGTCTGGGCCCTTGGGGAGTGGGGGTGGGAAGGACCTCACGTGAGGTTGGCGGCATTAGAGCTAAAAATAGCCCAATGTAGGGAAAAGGTCATCAGTGTGTCAGCTGTGCGGCCTGTCCCGGTCCTCAGGGCACCGGGTGGCCAGCCCTCACCCCCCCAGGGCCGTCTTCATACCCCACTACTCCCTGGTTGGCCACCAGCCCTCCTGTTTATCACATCCAAGCTGGAGCCAGGGAGTGGGGACGGCAGGAGGCTCTGACTGGCAGAATGGACGCTTTAACCACTCAAACCCAGAGCACTGAAAAACCACGCTTTCCAGGGGGGGAAACTGAGGCTCGGAGCCGAGGTCACTCGGTCAGTCTGCGTGCATTCTTGTAGGCACTTTCTGAAGTACCAAGCAGGACTAGGACAGGTGTGAAAGAAGCTCGTTTATTGTCTTAACGTACAGCCAAAGGGCTCCCACCACGTGCCAGGGAGAGGCCAGTCTCCCCCACCATGTCACTGGGGGCTCAGCCCAGGCCCCAGGGCCTTTGGCTCCTTGCCCTTCACTCCAAGGTCCTGCCCTGGAGGCCCCCGGGAGACCCGAGGCGTGGGCGGTGGCGTCAGGATGCGGGGTGGCAGCTGGTCAGCTGCCCCTTCTGCTGGAAGTAGAACTGGAACCGAGACTGGGCGTACTCCTGGGGACGAAAGCCGCCCCACGCTGGTGAGCAGGCTTGGGACTCGTACCCACGGGCCCCTCAGTCTGCCCACGGCCTCCCAGGACTGCCCCAGATTTACTGGTGGGCACGAGGCCCCTGCTACACCCCTGCTGCCCCCTGACCCGCCCATCTGGGTTACTCACCAAGTAACCAAATTCGATGGTGGACATGGATGCCTGCAGGATGGACCACAGACCCCAGAAGAAATGGGACGCCAGAGCATACCTGAGGGGCAGGGCGAACGGGGGGTTCAGAGCACACCTGGCATCGCCCAGATCCCCAAGCTCTAGCTTCTCCCTTGTCCCCATGACCGCCCCGCCGTCCTGATCCTTCTTCCCACTGTCAAGCCCTCGTCCCCACCCCCGATCCGCACTGCACTCTGGCACCTGCCTGCCCTGCCCCCGCCCCTCTCCTGCACCCTGCTCCAGCCCGCTCCGCCACCCTTCCTCACCGATTAACCTCGACCAGCAAGTCTTCTTCCAGGTCCCTCTGCCCCTCCTGGGAGACGGCCTCACCTTTCTGCACTTCTGCCAGGTAATGGCGAATAAAATGGAGCTGAGATCGACAGACGAGAGTCAGGAAATGGGGGACTCTGGGGCACGGCCGTCAACACCCCTCCTCACCGCTCCTTCCGGAGTTCGCCCTCACAGGCCAGGCCCGCTCCCCGGCCTCGGGCCCACACACCTGCTGTCCCCGGGTGGGGTAGTCTGCCGGCTGCGCTTTGTAGAAAGGCCACTCGTCGTGCGTGTAATCATAAACCCACTCGCAAAAATGGTTGCCAATGTCAAAGCCCCTGCGGGAAGATGGCAGACACCTGGTCCCCACATCCCCCGGGCGGCTGGAGGCAGAGATGAAGGCCGGGTCTGCTTCCATGGGGGGCGGCCCCCCGCCCTCACCTGTAGTTGTAACTGCTGTACTCGAAGTCGACCAGCATGAGGCTGTCAGCGTTTTCCGGCTCTGAGAGCAACAAGATGTTCCCTGGGGGAATGCGGTGAGGTCTGGTCACTCCAGGGCCCGCTGGCCCCGCACTTTAGGCCGGGAGACGCGCGTGACTTCTCCTACCTTCCTGGATGTCATTGTGGCAGAAGACCACTGGTGAGGGGGTGGACTCTAGCAACCTCCTGCAGGGGGGACAGGGGCAGGAGTGACTAGGGGAGCCCAGGGGAGGACGCCGTGCACTCCTGGCGGCACCTCCTGCGCGCCCCGTCCTGCCCACGCTCACCGGAGGCTGCCCATCTCCTCCTTCAGGCTGTACATCTCCAGCAGGTTCATCTGAGCGAGGCCTGGCGGGGGCAGGTCCAGGATCTGCTTTAGATACCTGAAGAGAGCAGGACATAAACTTATCTTGCCACCCCTGCGCACCCGTCCTCTCTGCCCCAGGCTGGGCTGTCCTACCCGGTTTCTGTCACTGTCTGACCTGCCCGGCACAGGTGTGGAAGCCTGTCCTGTGAGAGGCAAGGCTAGCCGCTGGGACACCTGATCCAGCACCCAACTGCTCAGACAGACAGCTATGGACGCAGTCACAGCCCAGCTCTAAATGTCAGCATGAGGGCTTAGTGTGGTGTGCAGGAACCCAAAGGGGCCCCCAAACTCACCGCTCCATGGTCCCAAACAGCCAGTGGGGCTCCTTAGTGAAAGGCATCACCATGCCGTGGAACTGGGCCATCTTCGTGGCGATGGCTGCCGACAGCACGGGCTCTCTCAGCTCCCGCGTTTTCAGTGGCCGGCTCTGCACCCAGGAACCTATTAGGGTGGTGATGGGGCTGGGGCGGGAGGGGGGGGGGATGGGGGAAATTCCCTAGCTGGGGGGAGGGATGTGGGGCTGACAGTGGGCGGGGAGACTGGGGGGAGGCGGGGCCTCGGGAGGGGCGGGGCGGGGCTCACTGGGATGTACTGTTCCAGCCGGCCCTCTGGAAAGACTCCATAGAGTTGGGGCCCCAGGGCCCGTTCCGCAAGGATGGCGAACATCACACTTTCCAGAACCAAGGAGTCCACGCCCTGAAGGAAGAGGGCCAACAAGGAGCAGGGGTCACAAGGCCAGAGGCAACGCGGCGCCGACGCGCGGAAGGCTTTCTCCTGCCATCACAGCTGGGACTTCTTGTCCTATTGTCTGGAGGCTCCAGAGCACCAGCTTTAATGGGATAACGGACAAGTGACCTGCCCCTAAGCCTCAGCGTCCTCAAGGACTTCGGGGCCAAAGCCACCTGCTACCCCTAAGTGAGAAGTCCAGAGCCCCCGGCTACGGCCCCCTCGCTCCGTCCTCACCTGCAGGATGGCCCCGTACAGCCGCAGCAGCACCTCCCGGGGCTCGTCGCCCACGCTGGGCAGGTGGTCCGGCAGCGAGCAGCGGAAGAGCAGGTTGCTGAGGCCTCCGCTGCAGACCCACACGGGGGCGCGCTCAGCCCGCCGTGCGGGCCCCCGCCCCGGTGCCAGCCAGCCCGACCCCGTCCCGCGCACCCTCCCACCTCACGGGGTGAACCCTCAGCTCCTCCGGCCGCGCTCTGCGCCAGGCCCCGCCCAGGTACTCCCGGCACCACTGGTGGGCTCGGCGCTCGGCGTCACGCGACTGTGCCGAGC
Organism: Macroglossus sobrinus; assembly: GCA_004027375.1. Taxonomy (NCBI): domain Eukaryota; kingdom Metazoa; phylum Chordata; class Mammalia; order Chiroptera; family Pteropodidae; genus Macroglossus; species Macroglossus sobrinus. The sequence continues at coordinate 9,803 of PVKZ01008131.1, read as the reverse complement.
CGCGCCGCCGGTTCGGGGCCGCGGCCGGGCCCTTCGACTGCCGCAAGCTGTCCTTGGCCGAACGGCCGCCGGCAGCCCCACCTCCGGCCAGAGACGCGCCCTCGGCCGCCATCGCGCGGGCCGCGCCCAGTCCAACGCCCTGCGCGCGCAGCCCGTTCGGACGGGCTCGGTTCCTTCCGGCTGCGCTCGGCTCCGCTTCCGGCCGCCGGCGCGGCTCCGGTCGCACTCGGGACTCTCCGTCACTGTTCGGCTCCGCCCGGCGCCGCTCGGCTCTCTCCGTGACCCGGAAGGCCGACGCCAGCGCGCCTGCGCCGTGCCCTTGGTGGGCGGGGCCGCCCCGGACACAGGCCGCGGAGGGACCGGCGCGGGCCAATCAGAAGCGTCGTGAGCGGCTGGGCGCGCGCGGGCGTCACGTGGGCGGGGAGGCGCGTCCCGGGAGGGTGCAAGCTGGCAGCTCCGCGGGATCCGCGGGGTCCCGGTGGCCCGAGCGCTCAGGGGCGGGTGTCCTGGGGCCTTCGCCAGGGCGGGAGCCCCTCACCGGGGCAGTCGGCGGGGAAGAGAGTCACGGCGTGTGGATCGCACCTGACGGAGGTGGAGAGCGTGCAGCACGTGGTAGGTGCCGAATCAATGAATGAAAAATTGGGACCTTTGGGATAATTCCACAATTCCGGTGGACTCCCTGTCGGTTGGCGTGCTCCTCTGAGAGGAGGCTGCTGTCGCCCTGCTTGAAACAGGTCTCCATCCTCCGCGCCACCTCTGTCCCGTCTCCAGACCCGGAACCACTGCAACACCCACCGCGGGAGGAAGGGCTCGCGCCTTGGAGCGGACACCTGGGCAGCATCAGTCCCCTTGGCCCGCCTCCGCACGTGGTTGGGGTCCCACCTTAAGTAATGCGTCCTGCATTTCTGCTGCTGTCCCAGGCTGGAGTGGCACCCAGGATGACCTGACCCACACGTGCTTGTGGCAGTGCCTGTGGACCGTGGTAGTCTTTGGTCTGAATAACCGGAAAGAAGTCAAGAATTGGTGACCAGAAGGCAAACATCGGCTGTCGTGGTGGGGCCCTGACCCTTGTGTCTTTAAATCTGAGCCAGTGCCGAGCCCCGCAGCTCACTGGTTGAAAGGGAGGCTTGGTCCCTTGGAGGAAGGACCCTACCATGTCCCCTAAGTATCTCCACAAATATTCTTCCAGCCCTTTCGCAAGGGGACCTAGAGCCGCTTATCCAAATACGTGATACACTTTGGAAAGGGAACTATCCGGGCTGTTCAGGCGCTGTTAGGTGTGGGTACCTGAAGCGTCATGAGCCACCGGTTAGAGCGAGGGCTCAGAGTCAGGTGAGAAAGCCCTGCACTTACTTCTGTGGCCCCGGTGCACACTTGGGGTGACGATACCTCGCTGTGGGCAGAGCCTGCACCGGGGTCGGTGGCCTGTGGAAGAAGAATCATGGCAGCAAGAGAGAAGGTCCCCAGGACGTCACTTCAGTTCACCTGAATGAACCCTGCAGAATCCGGATGGAGTCAGGTAAATGATGGCCGACACCAAACAGCCAAGGAGTGTTCCCAGCCACAGCAGCCAGGTCGGGTGGGACATCTTTGCTGGAACCGATGAATGCAGGGCTGGCACTTGACAATGCAATTATCGATGTGGAGAACACACTTGTCAAGGGTAAATTTCCAAAATCAGTTTGCATGTATATGGGAAGGACAGCCAAACAGTCACTGTCTTGCTTCAAGGCTGTTTTAACCCTCCTATTATGTCACAGTGTGATCCACTGAGACCGCAGTCATTTGGACAGTCCCGATAACCTTGACGACATGCTAATTGGACGTGGTGAAGAAGGAAGTGGCAGGTTCTCTTCCTTGGCAAGACAGGGCACGTCAGAGTGAGATAAGCCCCCGGAAGTTCTGGAGACTTTCGGCAATGAAATTTTCCAGAGTGCAGTGTCATAGGGCAAACCAGGGTGTCACTGCTGAGAAAGGACAAGTTACCGCCACCTGTACCCGTCACGAAGGAGGAGGCAAGGAAGGGAGCCATGGGGTGTGGGTCACACCTGGCGGAGGTGCAGAGGGTGTGGCACCTCTGGACTTTGCAGTCAGCACGTGCCACCCTTGGGAATGCTGTGCGGACCCTTTTCTGGGTGCCCTGGAGATTGGAGGGTGGGTTCCCCTGCCACTCAGCAGAACTGATGGGTCACAGTCAGGCTTGTTTGGGGTAGATGGGGACCCTGTGTGTCACCTTCGACAGGCTCCAACATGAGATCGGCACACTCCGGGAGGTCACAGCAAGGCCGTGCTTGGGGCAGTGGAGAAGTACTCTCAACTGAAAGCAGCTTCTGGAACACTGCTGGACACAAGTAGAGACTGAGTGCCTGGTTATGACATCAAACGGCCATGTGACCGAATGTGCCTGTCCTGAGCTACACGTTGGCTGGTCACCAGGCTCAGTTGCCATTCATGGCACAGTGAGGAGCATTCGGACGTGTGCTTGTCCGGAGGGCACCAGCCGTTTACAGAGGCGGCGGCCGCTTCTCCTGCCATGTTGCCCTGATGCGTTTCCCTCCGCAGTCAGGAGGAACAGGTCACAGACTGGGTTAGCGTCACGCGTTGACGTGAGCTGAGCAAGGACGCTGCTGCACCGAAGGCCCACTCGGGGTGGCCGTGAGAGATGGCAACAGGGGACGGCTGCGAGGGGCAGGCGGAGGAGTGGTCCAAGGGATGCACACAACCTTCTGGGTCATGGCTGATGGGCCAGGGACCTGGAAGGAGCAAGAGGGGGTACTGGAGACAAGGCGGTCCAGGGAGGAAGGTGGACCTGTGGGAGCGGTCGCACGTGTGCCCACCCTTGTGCCTCGTGTCGACATGCACTGCAGAGGGTCCCTGAACAAAGTGGGTGGGTGGCTGTGAGCCAGCTTCTGTCCTTGGTGACCGAGTGCTTGTGCACTTGCTCGGGTGGCAGGAGCGCACATCGGGTGGCAAGGCTTATCTTTCACTGTTGCTGCAGCTCTGTGAGCAGCCAGCATCTGTGCTGAGCTCCTGAGACGGTACCATCTCTAGGTGACTTGGTGACAAGATGGTTCCAGCAGGCCGTTTCCACCTGGGAGAGGCCATCGATTCGTCCTTGGAGCTGACGACTCTGCTTTCCGTGTGCACACCAAGTTGCACAGTGCAGGACGTAGAGGGCGTGCAGCTCCCCGGCGCTGGGCGCGTGGGTAGCACCACCTCGCCCAGCGAGCTCATTTGGAGCGTGATTGCCACAGGGCCCAGCGGTTCTCTGTCACCCTGAGTTGTCTGCACGGAGCCAGCCCCATAGGGAGTCTCCTAAGGCCTTAGCCAAGGTCCCAGCTCTTGCACGGTGTCCTGAGGAGTGGGGCGTATACCCCGAATCAAAGCCCGGGGTATGAATCTGTCCCCCGTAGATACAACGTGTGGGTGCAGGAGTGAGACATGCGAATAGCAGGACCTGGCTTTCCCGTCCCGCCACCAGGCTCAGTGACCCACCTGGAGCACGTGTGCGTTCTGTCTTTGCGACACCGAGTCCTGCCATCTTCCCTGTGTTTCCCTCCATAGCGCATCGTGTTAGTTTGGAGAAGTGAGAGGTGGATTACGTGGTGAACTTCTTTTCAGGACGGCGAAGGGTGTCAGTGTTTGGTAAGTGTTGGCGTGCGCGGGTTGTGAACCCCGAGTGCCCTCACTTATGCCCATGGCTTCAGTCAGCACCCGTACGCTGTGACTGAAGGACAACCGCGTTAGGTCGAAGTCTTGGGTCACTGTTAGCTCCCTCCTGCCACTGTGACAAGGCCCACAGCCCTGGCGACTTAAACCAGCAGACACCGATTCTCTCACAGTTCTGGGGCCAGGAGTCTGAGATCAGTGTCCCTGGGCTGAAGTCAGGGTGTCAGCACGGCTGCCCACCCTTCGAGGCTGGAGGGGACGCCTTCCTGCCCCTCCCGGCTTCTGGTGGCTGCAGCCTGCCTTAGCGTGTGCTGCCTCCCTCCCGTCTCTGCCTCCCTGGTCAGCATTTAGGGTCAACCTGGAAGATCCAGGATGATCTCATCCCAGGATCCTTAATCACTTCTACAAAGATCCTTTTTCCAAATAGGGTCACGTTGACAAGGTGCAGGTATCAGGACCTGATACCTTTCAGGGACCATTTCTCAGTAATTCTTTCCCGCACAGCTTGTATCTCCTCCATCCACACTGACTAGCGCAGTTGCAAACTTCTGAGTTCAGCCTGATTTTTCTCCTTTAAACATAATTTAATTTTTCTGCCCAAAAACTTGAGGAAGTATGGTATATTCGTGAAAAATTCTGAAATGTTACGCATTTGTTGGTCACTTGGAAAATATTAGTTCACTGAGTGATGTCAATCTTCTGAATTTTGACACACTTTATTATAGAATCTCAAAAAAATCACACTTGATTATATCACCAGCAACCTCATCAGAAACATATTTAAATACCGGGAAACTTTTAAGCTTACAGCGATGAGCTCCCGTTGTCCAAAATCCTGATTTTTGCTTCAGAACTTAAATGTTATTAGCAACAAATACTATGAGTTGTTTCCCTGGAAGTAATGTGCTCACTTTCTCATTTTTGAGAAATTTTCTGCCAAATACCTAAGTCAGAATAACCATAGTTTGTCAATTTTCTTTCAATTAAAAATAGTGGTTCATGAAAAAAAAAAATGGCTAGTACAGCTGCCGACTTAATTGTGTGATTAGTCGTGACAAATGTTGTATCTCGGTCTGCAGTGCTTTATGTCATCACCCTGAATAGTACGCATGAAGCAACAAACTTAATAAAATCAATCATTTTTATTGGCTCATCAGCGAAATTCTCAACTGAAGCTGCTTCCTCCCAGGCAGTAGGGAATTCGGCGTCACCGTTAGTTTGGTGCCACAGCCTTGATTTGTGCCCTGGATGGACACACCTGCAGTCTCGCCCACACTGCTTTCGCACTATGACGCACAATCGAGGACAAATAGCATGTTAGAATTCTACAAGAAATTTTGACCTCACCGACCTTTGGAGACTCCAGGAATCCACAGACCTTATTTTGAGAACCACCTCTACGGTATATCATTGGTATCGTAGGGTATGTGTGTTTTCAGTTTTAATAAATATTGCTAAATTTTTCTCCAAACTGGTTATTCCTCTCTATTCTCTGTAGCGGTTCGGATAATATTTGGCCAGGATAACAGCCAGAATAACAGTGACTTCTAAGTAAAAGGGAAATTTTAGTGATGCTGTGAGTGGTTGAACACGGGGAATGCACTAAGTGAGCTCTCTGAAATTGCCCAGCATGCCACCCGTGCGCCACCCGTGCCATCTGATGCAGTTTACGTGAGATAAGATTATTCATCTCACGTCAAGGTCTAGAGGTAGCCAGCCTCGGGATCGAGCGGGGGCTGTAGTACATGAAATCCTTACGGGTCCTTTATCTCTTTCTGCCTTTGCGTCCTCCCTTCCCAAGGTGAGCTCAGCATCCCAGTGATGGCTCCAACAAGGGCTCCCAGGTTTTCGCCAGCGGGCTAAGGACGGGCTGGAAAAGACTGTCCAGGGCCTGTGCCAGCAGCCGTAAGGGGAGGATGTCCCTGGGAGCTGGCACGTGCCACCAGCAGCAGGGGCGATGGGAGAATGTGTTTATTGTAGAGGGCTAACTGGCTGATTGAAATCGGGGATTCTAAAATGACGGGGGAGCAGGAGCATAGATGCTGGGAGACGAGCAGTTTCCGGCCTCGTCCACTGCTTTGACAGGCCGTATCTCCGCGCACCCTCTGTCCTGCGTACGGAGCACACGCCCCTTATCCTCAAGGGACCAGTTGTGAATGTTTCACTCAGCTTCACGTTCTGGTTCTCTGAGCTACACACCATCTGTTCCAAAAGGTCCAGCCTCGTGGTCCTGCAATGTAAGGATAAAAAGGTGTTTCTCACCCCCCAACATAGCCCGTGTACAACAGTTTGTACTTCCGGTGACTTGTCGACGGAAGAATGTTTGCTGTCCCAAACCTACAATGAGAGAGTAAGAAGAGGATCAAGACGATAAAACCCCCCACCCAGAAGAGGCGGCTCGGCCCGCGGTCGAGCGAGAACAGGGGAGACCCCTTCTCCCGCAGGAGAGGAAGTTCCTTGTTTTGACAGCTCCTGGCTCTGTCTCCGGGGATGTCTGTCAGGCCTCATGTCCCCATCGAGGAGGGCAGCGGAAGGCGCCCTTCCTGGAGGCCCAGCAGCTCTCTGCGGGGTTGAATGCCTACTGGCTTTTGTGGGAGACTTTCGGAGTCATATTTGGGCAAACCAGGATCGCAGTTTCTTTGTCAATACAGTTTCCCCCCAAATTATCACAATTACTAATTCTGGCTTCAGAACGTGAGTTCTGGGAGGAGTCCCTGCCTCCCGCTCTCCGAAATGCTTTGAGCAGGATTGGTGCACGCTCTTCCTTACACACTTGTTCGAATTCACCAGTAAAACAATCTGCGTCCGGAGTTTCGTTTTCTTTGTGGGAAGGTTTCTATTTGGAAATTCAATTTCCTCAATACCTACAGGGCCATTCAGATTCTTCTTTCTTCTGGTTCCAGCTCCGGCAGTTTGTGACTTTCAAGGAATTTGTTTATTTAACCTAATTTGTAAGACTTCTTGGCAAAGGTCGCTCATAATACTTCTCTTATCTTTTTAGCAGCTGTTGAATCTAGCAACATTCCTGATTTCATTCCTAATTTATGTTTCCTCCCTCTCCTTTTTTTCTCGATTAATCTAACTAGAAGTTTATCAATTTTACTCACTTTTTCAAAGAACCAGCTTTTGGAGTTATTGATTTTCCTCAATTATCTGTACGTTTTCACTGGTTTCTGCTTTTCGTTTCCTCGTCACTGATTCTTATCTTCCCTTCCAGCCTTTTACTTTCAGTCTTTGTTTTCGTATTAAATTTATTTCTCCAGACAGCCTGCAGTTGGGTCTTTCTTTTTAATGCAGTATCGCTTTTGGTTTAAATATTTAGAACCCTTTCATTTAACGTAATTATTGATGTTGTTGAGTTTAAATCTATCCTCTCACTATTGTATATTTGTCCCATCTTTACCTTTGTTCCATTTCCCCTCTTTTTTTTTTGCTCTCTCTTGTCTTAATCAAATATATTTTAGCACTGCATTTTATCTCCACTCTTAGCTAATGAGCTGTCTCCTCATGATACTTACAGTGTTTTTTTAGGGTTTATAATGTGCATTTTTAGCTTATCATAGTCAACCCTCAAATAATAGTATCCTATCACATATAGGAACCTTATAATCGTATATTTCCATTTACCTCTCCCATCCTTTGTGCTGTTATTATGTTCTACTTACACATATGTTTTAAACTCTATAACACATTGCTGCTTTTTAAAATGTATGCAGTTGACTATATTTTAAAGAATTTCAAACGTGAGGCTATAACATGATAATAATAGCTCAAGAAAATTAACAACTTATATGTCCATTTCACTTATAAGGATGTATACGAAAGTCCCAAAAAATATCAGCTAATGAAATTCAACGGTTTATTTTTTGTAAATTCACTTCGATCACTCAGGGTTTAACCCAGAAATCCAAGGATGGCTCAACATTCCACTTTCGCTTTCAACCCACCACGGTGCTCTTAAAATGAACAAGGACTTAGTGCTCCAGACCCGGGAGACCCCGTAGCCCTCTCATTCATTCATCCACATGTTTGCCAAGCACTTGCTTCGTGCCAGGCAGCGTGGTTGGAGCTCGAGGTTCAAAGGTGGTGTCTCTGCTCTCCTGCAGCTCTCAGTTACCGGGGGGGGGGGGGGCACAAACTAAATGCCGTTCTTAGAAAACACTATAGTTGAGATAAAATATGGGTTGCGGTTGGTGCACAAAACAGGGAACGTCCTGCCCCTGGCCATGGGCCTTCTCTCCGGCCTGAGGGGTCGCCCCCCAGGGAATGCGGCTGCTCTGGCCGCCGTGCTCCGGCTCCTTCTGCCCTGTGGTCTCCAGGCACCAGGCACCCCAGTGCCCCATCCTGCCCCAGAAATAATTCCCCACAGAGAAGTGTCAGGGCACATACATCCCATCAACGGAAAAGGACAACTGCACTGTACCCCTGTGGAAGCTCCAGCCCCCCCAACCTGCCCCTCCCGCCTGTGCCTCCCCGGCCGTCCTTCCGGCCGAGACCCGCTCTTCCTGGCTCCGGCGCGGGCGGACCCTGCCCAGATCTGACTCTGAGCGTGGTTTCAGCCGTCGCTGTCCCCACACGGCTCGGAACCTGAGCAACCTGAGCCGGCCACGTAGTTGGAGCTCAAGAAAGTCTTCCGAGCTGAACGCACGCGCAGCGTCAGGGCGAGGACGTCACCCGCCGGCCGCCGGCGCCTCGGTGCAGCCTGCGCGGCCTGCGCTGCACGCTGCAAGTTCGGTTCGAGCCCCCGGGTCAGCAGCATCTTCGTGGCGCATCCCGAATCCAGCCGCGGTCAGCACGCGCTTGTGGGACAGCTCCCCAGCCCCGGTCAGCACCCAAGGGCGGACAGCTCCCCGGCCCCTGTGCGCGCGCTGCCCAGCCTCGGACCCGGGCCTGGGTCCCCAGCTCTTCCAGCTCCTTGAGACGTCAGCGCCAACCCCGGGGCCGCACCCACCTCTCCAGCAGCCCCTGCGCCCCCAAACCCCGGTTAACCAGAGGTCTCCGAGCGCGGACTGCTGCCCTCCTGCGACCGCCCCTCCGCAGGCTCCTCGCGCAAGGCCGCCAGCCTCATCTGCCCCCATCCACAGACCTTCCCGTACGCGACCCCATCCCCGTCCCCGCCAATCCGCTTCTCACCTGCCCCCCCCCCCCAATAAACGAACCGCGAACCCGATCCCTCCCCAGCCGGAGCCTCAGTCAAACCATCTCGTCTCCTCCAACCAGCTTCCCCGCCGGGCCCCTCCCCGCCGCGTCCCCTCCCCGTCCCCTCCCCTGTCCCCTCCCCCCACCCTCCCTCCGCCTCTCCCCCTGCGGCGTCCTGCTCGCTGCCGCGGTGTCCTGCGGGGCGTCGAGGTGTGTCGGCGGGCGGGGTGTCGCAGGGCGTGTCACGAGGTGAACGGGGAGGGCGGAGGACAGGGGGGGCGACGACGGCCCAGCGCTGCCCCTCCCCCGCAGCCGCTGCTGTCCCCGGAGAAGATGGCGGACCGCGCCGAGATGTTTTCTCTCTCCACCTTCCACTCGCTGTCGCCGCCCGGCTGCAGGTACGAGGGCCGGCGGCGGCCCCGCGGGCCCTTCCCGCGCCGCGGCCCCTCCCTGGCCGCCTGCGGGCGGCGCCCACCGCCTGGCCGCCCCACCCCATCGCCCCTGGGACCCAAGCCCCAGTCCCCTCTCTGGTCCTGCGGCCTCTGACTCCTGCTCTCCATCCCGCCCAGCCCCTCCTCCCTTCAGCGGTTCTCCATTTTTGTCCTCCCCTGCTCTCCTCCAGCCCCAGGGACCCCCCCACCCCCCAATTCCCGCTAGGACCCGGCGCCGCACCCAGCCGGGGCAGGCTGACCCTTCAAGGTGGAGGGCCCGGGCCCAGCCTCCGAGGGGCGGCCCGCCCCAGCAGGGCACCGAGAGCGCAGCCTCAGTGCTGGGCAGGGTGCTTTGGGCCGTGTCCTCGGGGGAGGCCTGGCCCGGTCCGGCCTGTAGGGCTCAGGGAGGAAGACTCGGAATCAACCCGGAGCCCTGGGGGAAGGGACTGCGGTGGGGACAGGGCCGGGCCTCCGGGTGGAGGCCTGCCTTGAGCAGTAGAGGGGAGGCTCAGTGCCCAGACTCTGCACTGAGGGACTGCAGGACTCCCCCGAGGCTGAGGCGGG
>PVKZ01008130.1:0-17898 GCA_004027375.1 Macroglossus sobrinus | reverse complement strand
TAGCAGAAGTTTTTTACGTCAGTGAGGTTCCATTTTTTCAAGTTGTCCTTTCCATGCGACAAGATCTCGCTCTCACGGATGTTCTTCTACGCTTTCCTAACACACAGTTTCTAAATTATAAATAGCTGTTGGGTTTTGTCAAATGCTTTTTCTGCATTTGTTGAGATAATCGAGTTTTATACTTAATTCTCTTAATATGGAGTATTACATCTATGTTCAGATACCAAACCTTGTGTTCCTGGGATGGAGACCACTTGGCCGTGATATACAATTTATACATATATATATATATATATATATATATATATATATATATATATATATATATATATATATATATGGTGCTGGATGAGGTTTGCTGACACCCTGAGGATTTTTGTGGCTATGCTCGTGAAGGATATTAACATGTAGTTTTCTCTCCCTATAATGCTTCTGACTAATTTGGGATCAGGATAATACTGTCCTCAGAGAATGAGTTGGGTCCTATTCTCTCCTCTATTTTTTTTAGAAAAGTTCGTAAAAAATTGGTATCAATCCTTTATAATTTCCCAGAACTCACGGAAGTCATCTGAGCCTGGATCCTATTTTGTGAGAAGACTTTAAATCACTAAGTCATTTACTTGTTGTCGATCTATTCAGATTTCGTTTCTTCTTGAATTAGTTTCAGTAACGTATTTTTTTTTTTTTAGAAATTCATTAATTTCCTCTAATTTAATTCTGGGGATACAGTTTTTCATAGTATTTTCTTTTGATTCTTCGTAAGGTCCATAGTGACGATTTCACTAATTTGGTCTTATGTCTTCTCCTTTCCTTCAGTCTAGCCCCCTCGGGGACAATTTGTATGAACCACTTTTCCTTGGAATGTCTCATAACTTTTCTACTACTGGGCATTTTAGATAACGTAGAAGCTCTGGATTCTGACTCCCTCCCCCTCATTGGGTGTTGCTGGTGGAGCTGGTAATTTGTTTGCTTAGCGCCTAGCCTGGATGAATTCTGTGGAGTGTGTGTGCCCTCAGCACTGTGCGTCCACTGGTAGCTCTGCTAGAGATAAAAATATGTTTATATGTAAGCCTAGCCTTCCTAAGGCTGGCCCTGGCTCCATATAGTTTGGTGGCCAGCCAATTACTGGTTAGAGGCCATGCTTAAACCTACTGAACCAGTAAGGTCTACACCCTGTATAGGTGCAAAGCTCAAGCAGCTTCCGATGTGGCTTTGTTGCTTTGTGCACAAAGCAGAGTGTGTAGCTGGGACCATCACAGGTCTTCCTCAGCATGTACACAGCATCACTGGGACTTCTGGCAGCTGATGGAGGCCACTGTGGCCTGAATTGCTCCTTCCATTTCCGGCTGGACTATTGCTCGCTCCAACCAGTATCGTGGCCTCAGGCGGCTGAGGGTATGTGGCTCTAGCCGGTTGCCCAGGATTGTGATTACAGGGTGTCCCAGGAACACCCTCGGGGGTTTCCCCTCCCCCCCAATCAGGCCAGCCTTCTCCTCCAGCGTCAGTAGGAAGTTCGGGTCCGCCAGGCCAACCTCGGTCTCCTGGAAGGGAATGCAAGTGGACCCCTAGAAAACTGCACAGGCTCCCACGGTTCCTACTCCGTCCTTATTTTATTTATTTGTTTATTTGTTTGTTTGTTTTTGAATAAGTGTATCTCAAATGTTGTACGCCCTTGGTCAGTGTCCAGAGTCCTAGAATGACAGCTTTTGGCCATCCTGTCCAGTTTTATCATTGCTTTTTTGGGGAGGAGGTTCCAGAAATCCAGCCCACGTATATAAATTTTTCTTAGTAGCCCTGCTGAAGCTGAAAAAGATGAGAAGGAGCAGACGGCGTTACCTGGGCTAATGCAAACACCCACGGGAAGGCGCGGTCCCCTCCTCGCCCGCGCTCCCATCCAGCCCTGGGGCGCCTTGGGTGCGGGGGACGCGACGCCGGGGGTCCCCCGCGCCCCGACCCTGTATGGGGTCTGGGCCTTCTCTGCGCAGGGACCCCGCTCTCACGGGGCGCCCCCCTCGGGGCCGGGCGGACGATGGCTCGGCGCCGCCACCACGACGGCGCGGCCGGGGCGCATCAGGGCGCGGGGCGGCGCCGCCCCTCGTTCCCCGGGCTCTGACGTCCAGTGACCGGCGAGGGGACCTCGCAGGGGGCGGGGGCGCCGGCCTGGCGGAGGCGCGAGTCCCACTGTCCGCGGGCAGCGGCGGCCGGAGGGGGACGCGCGGGGCCGCCTCGGGGACACTGCGGGCTCGGATTCGAAGCCGGGCGCCGTGGCGGGTCCCGGCGAGTCCCCACCGCTCCGGCCGAGGCGACCTCCGGCCTCTGACCTGCGACCCCGCGCGCGGCCCCCGCGCGGCCGGCCGCGGTTTCCCGGGGACGGGTTTCCCGGCGCACCGCGCGCCGCCCGGACCGCCCTGGCGGACGCACCTTCCGGCGGCGCCGGCGCGCAGCCCTGGGCCCGGCGGTGGCCCCGGCGCGGCGGCCCCTGCACCGTGCGCGAGCGCGGAGCCCCGCACGGAGCCCGCACACCGCCCCGGGAGGACGCGGCGCGGCGGCGCCCAGGCCCGGGCCGCCCCAGGTGGGTGACCCCGGCGAGCGGAGACGGCTGCCAGGCCCGCGCTGCCCCGGGCTTTTCGGGGACCTCGTTGGCACTTAGGCGGGGTTTCTGTGTCATTTCACAGTTTGCGAACACGCAGCTGGGCCCTTAGCTGCTGCGGTGAGGTCCCTGCTCGACCGTCGCAGAGCCGCGCGGGGGGCGGAGGGTGGCGGAGGGTGGGTCCCTCCCGGCGCGCTGGCCTCGGTGGCCCCCGGCGGAGAGAGAGCTGCTCCCCGCGCCTTCGCAGACGGCTGACAACCGTGTTGCCCAGGAAGGAGGGGACAGGGCAGTGCCAGACCCTCGGTGTCACGGCCTCGGCCCGACGAGGACCCTGCTGACGCCGGAGGAGGGCGGGCGGGCGGGGAGGCCAGGCCTGGCTGCGCACCTCCAGTGATGTCGCCACTGGCTGGGCCTGTCGTGGAGGGTCCCTGGGCTTTTCATGGTGGCCTGCTCCGGCCAGGTGCCCGCGAAGACACTGCTTTCTCGGTTTCCTTTACTCTTGACACCAGCCCTGCCAGGCAGACGGCTCAGTCCCGCCAGTAAGTGACGGGTTAAGGCTCACCGATGTTGAGTGACTTGCCCAAGGTTTCCGCTGCAAGGTGGCGGCACTGGGTTTCGGTTCTCGGCCTGCACCAGCCAGTACCTGTAGTGTCAGCGCTTGTGACCGTGGGGTGGCACTGGAGTGGCCTCTGAGCTTGACACCGCCCCCCCCACCCCCCGCAGCGCGGAGATGCCCAAGCTGGAGGGCTTCGAGTTCTGGAGCCGCACGCTGGGCGGCGCCCGGCACGTCGTGGCCCCCATGGTGGACCAGAGCGAGCTGGCCTGGAGGCTGCTGAGCCGCCGCCACGGCGCCCAGCTCTGCTACACGCCCATGCTGCACGCCCAGGTCTTCGTGCGCGACGCCAACTACCGCAAGGAGAACCTGTACTGCGAGGTGTGCCCGGAGGACCGGCCCCTCATCGTGCAGGTGCGCGGGGCCCCGTCCTTCAGCCCTTCCAGAAACAGCTTCCCGGCTGGGGGCTGCGAGGGCCCGGAGGCGCGAGGTGCACCTACAGCCCCGGAGAGGGGGCCCTCCCCTGGGTGCTGGCTCGGACCTGGCGGATGGACAGCCGGGGCCCCGGGGGAGAGCCAGCCACAGGCCCGCGACAGAGCCGCCAGGGGAGTCAGTGCCACAGCTTTCCGTCACAGTGGAGAGACGTTCTATGACTCCTGATGGCAGGCCATGTCTTAGCTTAGTCGTAGGACAATGACACCTACAGCCAGCCCCTGGGGCCACACCCCCACCGGCTCACAGGACAGTTCTTGTGGGGCCCAGCAGCCGGGGGACCAGAGCCTGGCTCGGGTTCACGGTGGCTGTCCTGGCTCTTCCAGTTCTGTGCCAACGACCCAGAGGTGTTTGTCCAGGCGGCGCTCCTAGCTCAGGATCACTGTGACGCCATCGACCTGAATCTGGGCTGCCCGCAGATGATAGCCAAGCGAGGTGAGCCCGGGGCCGGAGCGTGTTCGGCGGCAGCTTTGGGCCCGGGAGAGGCCCAGCGGGGCCGGGGGTGTGCTGGCTCTCAGAGGCGCCTCGCTCCCTAGTGCCAGGAGGAGGTCGCGTCACATCCTTGCGCTGCTGTGGTGCCACTGGTCCCTCCCCCCGCGTGGGGCGCAGCCTGTCTCCCTCACTGCGCCTGCGCAGTTGCTGGTTGGGCGTGGGGGGTGGGCTGTTCATTCGGTGCCCTTGAGCTCAGGCCGCTGGGCCAATGGAGACCTCAGATCTGACGCCCAGAACTGCTCGGTGATGGTCTCCACGCCCCACCCACTGCCTGCACCTCCTGGGGAGCCCGTGGGGGCCGGCGGTTCGGGGAGGCCCCAGCCCGGGGCTCTGTTGATGATTGCTCAGCCCGTGCAGGAGGGGCTGCTGCAGGCCGTGCGTGTCCTTCGCAGGTCACTACGGAGCCTTCCTACAGGAGGAGTGGGACCTGCTCCAGAGAATGAGTGAGTGGGCCACACGCCTTGTGTGGCCGGCAGGGAAAAGGGGGGACAGTGGCCGGCAGAGTCCTTCCAGCCATCACGCCCTCCCTGCTGTGAAAGGCAGCTGTGGAGTCACCTGTCCCGTGCCCCCCCGTGTGGTGGGGACAGGTGGATCGCTCTGCGGCCATCGAGTGGGGTCTTGGGCGTGGTCCCCACAGCCTGGTGGGGGGCAAACGCCCGGCCGCTCAGGAGCCGCGTCTCCCCTAGTTCTGCTGGCCCACGAGAAACTCTCTGTCCCGGTCACATGCAAAATCCGTGTCTTCCCCGAGATCGACAAGACCGTGAGGTACGCTCAGATGCTGGAGAAGGCCGGCTGCCAGGTGAGGGGCCCGTGCCACCCCCATGTCCTTCACGCCCTGAGCCCCGGGAGGCCCCTGAGCAGTGCCCTCTGGTGGACAGGGACCACAGGGACCTTGAGGCGAGGCCTGAGGGAGGCACCTGGGCCACCTTGCCCCCACCAGCCCTGGGGCAGCCGGGTGCCCGTGCTTCCCACTCAGCTCACGCAAACGCAGACCAGGGCACCGGGGCGGTAGGGCGGGACGGAGCCAGGCCGCGGGCAGCCTTGCCTTCACTGCGCATGGGAAGGCGATGCCCAGAGGCCAGAGGGAGAGGGTCCCCTGGGGTGGGCTTGGGGACCGAGCCGGTGCGCTGTGTCCTAGCTGCTGACCGTGCACGGGCGCACCAAGGAGCAGAAGGGGCCGCTGTCGGGCCCTGCGTCCTGGGAGCACATCAAGGCCGTGCGGTGAGTGGACGGGCCGGGAGCCCCGCGGTGGGGGAGGAGCAGCTGCTGGGACGGGGCCTGGGGGCCGCGTCCCACTCCTGAGCGTGCCCGTGCGCCCCCGCAGGAAGGCAGTGGCCATCCCCGTGTTCGCCAACGGGAACATCCAGTGCCTGCGGGACGTGGAGCGCTGCATTCGGGACACGGGGGTGCAGGGCGTCATGAGTGCGGGTGAGCGCGGGCGAGGCCGGGGCCGCCGCGGGCGGGCGCTGCGGGGCCTGTGCATGCGGACACCTCAGCCGGGCCCTTGGTGCGATGTGGTATGGGGGTGGGGTGTCCCTCTGGGGCATGAGTGTCCATGGCCTCGCGTCCCCTCCCCCTGCAGAGGGCAACCTGCACAACCCCGCCCTGTTTGAGGGCCGCAGCCCCGCGGTGTGGGAGCTGGCTGACGAGTACCTGGCCATCGTGCAGCGGCACCCCTGTCCCCTGTCCTACGTGCGGGCCCACCTCTTCAAGCTGTGGCACCACACGTGAGTTGCCCCACAAGGCAGAGACCACCCGGCTGGAGCCCTCCCTGGGGCACTGGGGGCTTTAAGAGGGAGCTCCCTGCAAACGTTCACCGAAGTAGTTTGCCCCCCGTCAGGTCTGGGAGGGCTGGGGTGACCGGTGAGGTCAGCTGGGAGCCGGGGCAGGAAGGAGGTGGTGCCCCCTGCCCAGGGCTCGGGGTCGGCGGGGGGCTGGGCAGTGGGCGCCGTGATGGGGTGGCTGTCTCAGGCTGCAGGTGCACCAGCAGCTTCGAGAGGAGCTCGCCAAAGTGAAGACCCTGGAGGGCATCGCCGCGGTGAGCCAGGAGCTGAAGCTTCGCTGTCAGGCACGTGCGGGGCTGGCCGGCAGGGACGGGGCGGGACGGGGGAGCGTGGCTGCTGACCGGCGGCCCTCTGGGCTCTGGCAGGAGGACATGTCCAGGCAGAAGGAGGGGGAGAGGCCTGCAGGCGGCTCACCGTTCTTCCACTGGATCTGCCAGCCCTACTCCCGGCCAGGGTGAGCTCGCCCGGACACGGCCTGGGGCCGGGGCGCACGGAGGGCAGGGCAGAGGGCCGCCCACGAGCCCGGCTGGGCTCCGTCTGCGGACGCTTAGGCTTTACATCTTTCTTTGCCTTTGCTCTCGTCCTGGGTGGGTCTGTCTCGGGGTGAAGAGACTGGCCCCTGGGTGCCCAGGCGAGGCCAGGCTGGCGTCCGTGGCCACAGCCCTAGCCGAGGCACGGGCCCTGGACCCCAGTGGCCCAGCACCAACAGCCCACAGTGGAGCTGCTGGAACCACAGCTCCTGGGTGTCCCCTCACGGGCTTCCCCAGTTCTGCCCGCTGCCATTCCCTTTCAGGCCCAAGGAGGGGAGCCGGGAGAACGGGGCTGCCCGCAGCAAGCGGGCCTTGGAGGAGGAGGAGGGCAGTGCGGATGTCCTGTCTAAGAACAAGCAGAAGAAGCAGCTGAGGAACCCCCACAAGACCTTCGACCCCTCGCTGAAGCGTAAGCTGCTCTCGCGGCCGGCCCCGGGCAGGGGGCTCTCTGGGAAGGGCCCGACGCTCCCACACCCCGAGGAGGCTGCCAGTACCCCCGACAGCCGGAGGGGCCAGACCAGAGTGGGAGACGCAGCGGGGGGCGCAGAGCCCTTGGGCCCCGGGGGCGGGAGGGAGGGCACCGACAGTGCCTTGTGCAGACAGCCTGCTGTGCGTGCTGCGAGCTGCCTGGCTTGGCTGGCCACAGTGAGCGGGGACACCCACCGGGGGCTTCGCGTAGGAGGCAGCAGCGGACAGGGTCCCCCCATCCCACTGGGATCTCCTGTGCTCTTTTCCCAGCAAAATATGCGAAGTGCGACCAGTGTGGAAACCCAAAGGTGAGTCAGTCCTGCCCAGGGCTGAGCACAGTCCCCGGGCACTGCGTCCAGCCTTAGGACCGCCCCGGGAGTGTTGGGGGAAGGCCTTGGCCTGGGGTGCGGCCCCCGTGGTGCGCTGCGCAGGCTCACTAGCCTTCCCGTGTCCAGGGCAACAGGTGCGTGTTCAGCCTGTGCCGGGGCTGCTGCAAGCAGCAGGCTTCCCGCGAGACTGCGGACTGCCCAGGTGAGCGGCCTCGCCGCCCGCGCCCCGCCCCCGGCCCCGCCCGCAGGCCCCTCGGCCTCCTGAGCCCGACCCTGCCCGCCGTCTCCGCCAGGTCACGGACTGCTTTTTAAGACCAAACTGGAGAAGACTCTGGCCTGGAAGGGGGCCCAGCCTCGGCTTCCGGACCCTCCGCCGGCCGGGCCCGGGGAGCCCGCGGGCTTCCCCGAGGTGGTGGGCAGTGCCTTGGCCTGAGCAGCGAGGGAGCCCGACACCGGCCCTCTGGGCCAGGGCTGCTGCCGGAGAGTGAGTCCCTCGTGAGGACCGCCTCTACTCAGGGAGTCCCCGCGCCTCCCGCGGAAGGACGGGCCACTGGCCCCCCCACACCCGCGCTGGGCCCCGCGAGCTGCGCGGCGAGCAGGCTCCCGGGCTGGACCTGCCCTCGCGGCGTGCGCGTGTCCAGCCGCAGCCGCGAACAATAAACCACGTCAAAGACGCACGCAGAGACTTTGACCCTGACACGAGCGGAGTGGGTGGCATCCGGCCTGCGGAGGCCAGCACAGACCCGCCTCCATCCCGTTCTGGTCTGAGACATCAGCCTGGCAGAGGGACGTCCAGGGCTGACTCCCTCCCCGCGGCCCCTGCCTAGCCGCGTGAATGTGGGGGAGGGGGAGCCAGGCCCTGCCCCAAAGCCTGCCCCAGGGAGCCGGCCCCCAGAAGGAGCAGTGCAAGGGTGTGTCTCAGGCTGCCCTTTAATGGACTACGATTCACAACTGGTCTGCAGCCCCGAGTAATACAGGAGCGGGGAGGGGGCCGTGCTGACGGGCAGGCGCGGCGCTGGGTGCCCCCGGGTGAGCCCCGTCGGCCTCTGCTTGCAGGAAGGGCAAGGGGCAGCTGGTCTTCCTGGGCCCACACGTGGTACAGCAGGGGGCCGGCAGGGAAGTGGGGCGCGTGGAAGCCCGGGCGGGGCGAGGGCTGGCACCCAGTGGCAGGGCCCCCCCCGAGCGGGCCGCAGGGGGCACCCCTGGAGGCGCCCCGAGCTGCGGGCCCAGGTGGTGGGTCGGGGTGGGGCAGGGCATGCAGCGCGTCCTGAGGCCGGCGGCGCCCTTACATGTTGGTGCTCATTCGGGACTGGCTGTTGGCAGGCGTCAGCTCCCCCTGGCTCCCCTCCCGGGGCGGGGACTGCGGTGGAGACACAGCCGTCAGCTGCGGGTGCGCATGCGCCTGCCCGCCCCCCGCGCCGCCACTGCCCACCTTGACGTGGATCTGGTTGCGCAGCACGGCCGCCCGCAGGATCATGGCCTTGGCGCGCCGCTGGAACTCCTTGCCCATGAGCAGGGACTTCTCGAAGGTGGTGCTGCGCTGGTCCACGTCGCGGGCGTACAGGATCTGTGGGGCGGGGGGCGGGGGCGTCAGCGGGGCGCTGCGGGGCGCGGCCCTGGCGGCCCCACCCGGGCCCGAGCCTGGCCACCTTGCTGTGGGAGTCGATCCGGGCGTTGATGAGCCCCTCCAGGATGAGCTGCGTCAGCTCGTCCTCCAGCGCCGCCACCGTGGTGTTGAAGGCCGTGGCCATCTTGCGCATGTCAGCGGACACGTAGGGGCTGAAGTACTGCGGGGCAGAGGGGAGTCAGCCGCCGCAGCCCGCAGCCGGCCTCGGCGCCCGCCCTGGCCCAGGGGCCCCACACCGACCTGGATGAGCGCGCGGTTGCGGATCTGCGTGTACAGGGTCCGGACGTGCGGGGCCAGGTACATGTCCAAGAGCAGGTTGTCCTGCGGGGAGAGCAGGTGAGGGCCGCGGCCCGGGCCCCCCCGTCCACCCCCCGGCCCCCGCCGGCCAGGCCCGGCCCAGCCCGCACCTTCATCTCGTCCAGCATCTTCAGGCACGAGGCGTACTTGGACTCGTAGAACTTGAAGATGATGTCCCGCACCTGCGGCTCCAGCTCCAGGAACAGCTTGAAGGAGCTGCGGGCACCAGACCAGACCGGTCAGGGACGCCCTGCCGCCCGGCGGGCCCGGTGCCCCCCGGCGCCCCCCGGCACCCACCTGCTGGAGATGACGTTGCGCTGCAGCTCCTGCCGGTCAAAGGTGGCCAGGGCGCACAGGCCGCCGTACACGGCCACGTTGCTGGGGGACAGCAGCTGCGGGGCAGGAGGGACGGAGCCCCGATACCTGGGGTCAGCACAGCCAGGCCAGACAGGAGGCCCCTGCTGCGTCAATCCCCGCCCCGCCCACTTGTCTCCCATTGGGAGACACCCCTCCACGAAGCACCCTCCCTCGTGCCCCAGTCCAGCAAGGGCACTCGCGCCCCTCACCTCGGGGAAGTCGCAGTGGTCAAAGGAGGCGAGCAGGAAGCACTTGGCCGCCTGCTTGTACTTGCGTGCGGCCAGCTCGGCCAGCCCTGCGGGAGGGGGGCGTGAGGCCAGGGGGACTGTCCAACCGCCCCAGGCCTCCTGCCCCAGGGACAGAAATTCTGGCTAGTGGGATGAGTGACAAGAGTAACAACCGACAGGGTGCCCTCTGGACAGGCGCCCAGAAAGGCCACACGGAGCGGCTGTCACTGCTGTGGGTACCGCAGACAGAGCTGCCAGAGGCCACGGCCCTGCTCCTAACCCCGGGGCCAGGCCGGCAGCAGCCGCAGCACGGGCTGTGGGGCTCAGCGGCGTGGCCCACACAGGCCGCGCATCGTGTTAGTAGCCCGGCGTCCGGTGTATGCCCTCCCGCCCTGGCCCGGGCACTCACCTGCAGCGCACTTGAGCTTGGTGAGGATGGCCTGGGTCTGGGTGTCCCGCTCCCCACGCTGCTGCAGGGGAAGGCGGTGCACGTGAGCCACCAGTGCCCCCTCAGCCTCGCGGATCCCCGGCCCGGACCCCCCGCCCAGCCCGGGGAGGAGGAGGGCCACCAGGCCAGCAGTGGCGGGTTACCTCGGCGATCTCCGGGGTGGACTCGGCCTTGCTGACATAGCTGAGCACGTGAGACCAGTTTTGCAAGTAGACGCTGACCTGACGGACGGCAGCAGGGGCCGACTCAGCCTGGGGCGCCCCGGCTCAGGGCACCGCCCGCACCCCCTCCCTCGCGCCCACCGCAGGGCCACCTTGATGACGTTGAGGCACATGTTGATGACGTGCTTGGCGCTAGTACAGTAGTCCCGGGCCCGGGAGTAGCACTTGAGGGCATTGCTGAGGTCCCCACAGTCGAGGTAGTGGTCACCCAGGTCGTCGTGGCCGCGCCTGCGGACGGGGCTGTGAGCCCAGACTGGCGCGCACCCCGCACCCCGCCTCCGCCCGCGCGCACGCGCACCTGATGCTCTCCTTGATGGAGTTGCCCTTGTAGTTCTTGAGGTCGGTGTCCAGCTTCTCCAGCTTCAGCAGCGCCTTCTTCCGCGTGGCCTCCACCCAGGCCGTGTCCAGCGGCGGGGGCTCCACGCCGCTCTCGGGGATGGCGTCCGGCGCGTTCTGCAGCTCCCTGCAGGGGGAGCTGACCGTCAGGGGCGATGCGCCCCCCCGGGGGGGGGGACCCGGTTGGGTGGGCAATCTCTGGGGGAGCCTGCGGAACGGCCTGATGGGGAAAGGGTGCCGTGCACGGCCAAGGAGAAGCGAGTTACCGGTGCACGAGCTCTGCTCGGCGTGGGGACGAGCGCATGCGTGCCGAGAACCGGGGCCCACACGGCGCCTGACCTCTGCCCCCTGGGGAGGGAGTGCCGGCCCACGTACCCCCGGGTGGCTTTTCAACAGCAGCAGGTCACCGTGCCATGGGCGCGCTGCCGAAGTGCCCGCACGGGGCCCGGTGCCGGAGTGCGGGCAGGAAGGGCCCCTGCCCGGGCTGGACCAGTGGGGACGCGCCAGACCCGGCCCCGCCTCACCTGGTGGCCTCCGAGAGCTTCCGGTGTATGTCCTCATACACGTCCACGTTGAAGGTCCTCTGCACGAAGGACAGGGCCATCTTCAGGGCCTCCACCCGCAGCGGGGGGCAGTGGTCGGCGATGAACTGCAGGCGCTCGATGCGCATCAGACCGCTGTAGCTGGCGGCGTACTGCTCCAGGTCCTGGGGGTGGGGGGACACCGTGCCAGGCGGGACGCGGGACCCGGGACCCCAGCCCCAGCCGGGGAGTTGGGAGCAGTGTCTGGGAAGCCCCGGCCCCTGATGGGAACGAATGGGCACGTGGGCACCAGAGAGAGGCTACACGGGCAGCCAGTACAGGCCTCTGGGTGGCACTACACGCAGGAGGCGGGGTCTGAATGGCCAGCGCCCCGTGGACATGGCTCGAGACCGCCACCAGGCTGGCCGGCCAGGAGACTGCTTCATATTCTGGGCCCCGAGGAAGACCTAGCCTGACCATAAGCCAACCTGCAGGACACCCGGCACAGGGGCCCTTCTTGGTGGGGATGAGTGGGGTGCAGGGTCCCCAGCTGTGCTAACCACCCTCGCACGTGGGCAATTAGAAACCCTGTAGGTTTCTGGGCCAGAGAGGAGAGCCTGGCCTGGGCCCCGCAGCAGGGCTGACGCCCAAGCCCCACCCGCTTCGTTGGGGAGGGCCCTACAGCCTCCTACCAGAGTGGGGTTCTCCACCACGTAGTTGACATCGGGTGCATTCTGGGGGTCCTCCTGGGGGTCCACATCGATCTGCATGGGCTCCACCGCCCCCTGCAACGTGGGCGGGCATCCTGTCACCTGGGGCCCAGGACCGCCCAGGGAGGGCGAGAGACCCTCCTCACTGCGCCCCCAGCTCAGCTCTGCCCGTCGTCTCCCAGGTGGCATCCTGTGCCCTACAATGCCAGTGGGAGCCCCTCCCCGGCTCCCGCGGTCTCCAACACCTCGAGACTAGCGGCTCTCAGGTGGAAACCCCTGGCCGGATTCTAATCGCCCGTCTCCGGAGCGGGAAAGCACTCATTGGAAGACGGCTACCCTGGGACCCCCGAGGGTCCCTAACACGCTCCCAGCCGCCGTCCTGACGCAGCTTCCTCCGAGCCATAAGGAAGAAACGGACGCGACCTCAACCCGGGAACGTCCCGTCCCGAGCAGCCGGAGCAGCAGGGCCGGCGAGTCCGCCGCGGGGCCGGGCGCCTGCCGATCCGCAGGCGCGAGGGGTCACCTGGGCCGCAGCGGGCCGTGCGCGGGCTCGGCGGCCGGTGGGCGGGGCTGCCCCCCTCCCGGCTCGCTCGCTCGCTCGCTGGCTGTCCTGGGCCCCCTGTCCTGGACGGTACCTCATAAAGCAGCGTACAGGCCGACAGGCTGGCGCTCAGGCTGAAGTCCCCGGCCGTGCCCGGCAGGAAGAGGTCTGCCCTACTGCTGGGAGGGGCGCAGTACAGAGCTGTCACTGACGAGGCGGCCGCGCTGGGGGCCGGGCTATCCCTCATTCTGTCCTGACTCTCTGCACCCCCCGACCCTGACACAGAGCTGGCTGGCTGCTGCAGGGAGAAAGAGCGTTAGCGCGGGCGGGCCTGCCAGCGCCGACGCGCGGGGACGCTGCGGCCGGGACGGGGGCGGGGGCGCGCGGGCCGCACGGCCGGCCTCGGCCTCGGCTCCGGCCCGGCGGCGGGGGCGCGGAGGGGCCGCCGGCCGCGGCTCGTTACCTGCAAGTTAAACACCTGAACCGGCAGCGGCATCTTCGCCGACCCCGCCGCGGCGCGCCGTCCACTTCCGGGGCAGCGCGGCCACCGCTTCCGGGTCGCGGCGCGGGCGCGGCGGCTCTTAAAGGGGCCGCGGCGCGGGCGAGGCAGCTCTTAAAGGGGCCGCGACGCGCTGAGCCAGGGCGCTGCCGGCGGGTCAGTGGCCGTATGAGCCGCGCGCGGGGGGCGCTGTGCCGGGCCTGCCTCGCGCTGGCCGCGGCTCTGGCCGCGCTGCTACTGCTGCCGCTGCCCCGTGCGCCCGCTCCGGCCCCGGCCCCGGCCCCGGCCTCGGCCTCGACGCCAAACCCCGGCCCCGGCCCGCGCGGAGCCCCCGCCCGCGCCGCCGCACCCCGCCTACGGCCCGAAGACGTCTTCATCGCCGTCAAGACCACCCGGAAGAACCACGGGCCCCGCCTGGGGCTGCTGCTGCGCACCTGGATCTCCCGGGCCCGCCGGCAGGTGGGTCCCGCCCAGGACCCCGCCCCCGACACCCCGCCCAGACAGCCCCAACCCGGGGATCCCCAACCCGAGACCACCGCCCCTGGAAACCCCACCCTGGCAGCCGTACTGCCAGACCCCAGGACCCTCTTATCCAGGGCTGTGGCCCTAACCCGGTGGCCAGGCCCCAGGCCCTGAGTCCGCGGGGGCCCAGGGCCGCCCAGGGCCCACCCCCCTTGCCCTTTTCCTGCTCCAAACTTGGGTGGGTTCTCCCAGCTGACACTGGCGGGGACCCTAGAAACTTCTGCAGGGCAGAGCAGGCCCCAAGACCACGGCAGAGGCTGAGGATGGTGGCCGGCTGGCGCCGGGACACCACCCTCTCCTGTCCCCACCCGGTCCCCGTGCAAGCCGGAGGCCTCCTGCCTCTGCAGCCTCACGGCGCTCACCCCGCCATGGGTCTGCCCCGCCCGCGGTCCCTGGGGAGCACCCCTTACGCCACCCGCTCTCCCTCCCCAGACATTCATCTTCACCGATGGTGATGACCCTGAGCTGCAGCTCCAGGGAGGTGAGCAGCCCCCAGCCCGGCCGGCGTGCCCCAGAGCCTCCCCTCCCCACGCCTCTCATTCCCGTGCCACACGTCCCCCACCGTGCAGGGGGGCGGGGTCAGCCGCTCAGGGTCACCAGCTGGTAGAGGGCAGAGCCCGGATGCCCACCGGCTGCTGGCCCAGCATCCAGGGCCCCTCCCTGCCAGCCAGGCTCTGCCTCCCTCAGCCGCTGGCTGACTTCAGGGACCCCAAGCCAAGCCCCAGCGGGAAACCCTCCCTACCCCGCCTTCCCACTGGTCAGGTCAGGTGGGTCCCTCCTCAGTCCAGTTTCTTGGTTTCTACTCGTGGGGGTCCAAGGGGTTGTCATCTGCATCGACTGGAAAGGTCAGAGGTCAGCACAGGGCCAGCTGAGCGAAGCCAAAGCGGGACAGTGGTCAGAGCAGGCCTGGGTGCCTTAGGCAGGGTGGCCTGTGGGACAGCCACACTGTGCCCTGCCCGGGGTGGGCCGGGCTGCCCTCAGGCCCCATCCTGCCCTCACGAGTCCCCCCCGTCCCTCCAACCCGGTAGGCAGCCACGTGGTCAACACCAACTGCTCGGCCGTGCACACCCGCCAGGCGCTGTGCTGCAAGATGTCGGTGGAATACGACAAGTTCATGGAATCCGGGCGCAAGTATGTGGGGGGGCAGGGCCCCCCCGGGGGGCCGGGCGGGCTGCCGCCGGGCCGCACACCTGGACTTCCCCCTGCCCCCAGGTGGTTCTGCCACGTGGACGACGACAACTACGTGAACCCCCGGGGCCTGCTGCAGCTGCTGTCCGCCTTCTCCCCCAGCCAGGACGTGTACCTGGGGCGGCCCAGCCTGGACCACCCCATCGAGGCTACCGAGAGGGTCCAGGGAGGCGGAACCGTGAGTGGCGGGGCCGGGGCGGGCCGCCGAGAGTGTGGAGCCCCCCGTGGGAAGGAGCCGCCCCGTGGGGCCGGGGCCCGCGGCCCTGACTGGCGGCTCCGTCCTGCCCAGGCGACCACCGTCAAGTTCTGGTTCGCTACCGGTGGGGCCGGCTTCTGCCTGAGCCGGGGCCTCGCTCTCAAGATGAGCCCGTGGGCCAGGTGAGTGGGGTCTGGGGGCCCGCGGCCGGCCGGGTGGGGGTGCGCGGGGGCTGCGGCGGCGGCGCTGACCCGCCGCGCCCCCAGCCTGGGCAGCTTCATGAGCACGGCCGACCGGGTGCGGCTGCCGGACGACTGCACGGTGGGCTACATCGCCGAGGGCCTGCTGGGCGCCCGCCTGCTGCGCAGCTGGCTCTTCCACTCCCACCTGGAGAACCTGCGGAGGCTGCCGCCCCACGCCGTGCTGCGCCAGGTGCGTCCCCGTCCGGGGGGCCTGGCCTGCACCCCGCTGCCCGAGGGCTCGGAGACGGTGGGGCCCAGCATGCACCTGGGCTGGGCCCGCCGGGACCCGGGCTTCGGCCGTCATGGGGGCTCGGTAAAGGGCGTCCCCGGCCGGGCAGTGGGCAGTGGGCTGGGGGTGATGGGAAGCAGGTCAGGCCAATGAGAGGCCAGCCAGCTTTGGGAGGCACGTAGCCCACCGTGGTGTCTTCTGCTGGCCGTGCCTCGGCCCTCGTCACCCGCCAGCCAGCGCTGTTCCAGCCCTGCGGGGAGGGCGTGCATGGGGCCTGGGGACCCGGGAGGCCGGGCGCCCCCTGCTGGCCTCCTGGGGTGGCTGGGGACGCTGGAGGATGTGGGGAAGGGCTCCAGCCCTGAGAGTGAGAGGCCCTCTCCCCCAGGTCACCTTGAGCTATGGGGGCCCCGAGAACCCGCGGAACGTGGTGAACGTGGCTGGAGGCTTCAGCCTGCAGGAGGACCCCACACGGTGAGGTCCTGTGGGGGGTCAGGGGTGGCACCCTGGAGCCAGCACGGCCCCTCCCTGCCGTCCTGACCCCCACATTCTTCTCAGGTTCAAGTCCGTGCACTGCCTCCTCTACCCGGACACGGACTGGTGTCCCGTGAAGACACAGGGTGTCCTCGCCTCTCAGTGACCCCGGCACGCCCCCTGCCCCCCCCCCCGCCGGGCAAGTGGGCGAAGCACCCTCCTGGCCCCGCTCCCCGGGGCGGCCTAGGCCACACCCGCCACACCCAGACTGGGGGAGCCTGGGCACCCTGCAGGCACGGGCAGGCCCGTGTGACTAAGCACTTCGGAGGAGCAGGGACAATGCTGCCCGCCCTGCACAGGGGGGAGCAGAGGCTCCCGTGCGGGCCGCCCTCCGCCCAGCCCCACGGGGCACTGGTGTCCGGTTCCCCGGCTCTGTCCTGCCCTCACCCCGCCGGAGGGGCCCAGGCCGGCGTCACGTGGGGAACATCCCCCTCGCCCCGCTCCGGGCTTGGTGCCCAGCTAGAGGGGGCACCACGGCCTCCGCGGAGCGGCACTCAAGGACTCAGGGCCCCCGGCCAGCCATGCTCTGTGTGTCTCCAAGCAGAGGCCCCCTTCCTGCCCCTGCCAAGGTTCCTCCGCCGGACCCCCAGACCCCCTTGCTAGGGACCTTGAAGACTCCTGCCCCAAGCCCCGCAAACAGCAGCCCTCTGGTCCAGGCGGCCCCCCGCCCCCCCTCTGGAGGGCAGGGTGGAGGGGAGTCGGCCGCGGCTTCTGGCCTCTCGTCGCACCTTCGGCAGGTGAATAAAGGCTCGACTGTTCCTCCCGCCTCACTCTGCCTCGTGGAGCAGCAGCTCCTGGTGGCTCAGCCCCAGACAGGCCACACAGCGCCCGCCCCAGGCCCGGGGGGCGTCTGTGTGAGCGAGGCTGGCCTGCGGGGAGCAACAGGAGCGTGCCAGGCCGTGTCCCTAGACGGGGCCTTCTGGAGTGTGGTGTTTGCTTTTCGACGTGTAGAATGACTGTGTGTGAACACACACATATGTCCGGGGCACGCACGTGTGTTCCCGGCGCGCGTGAGCTGTGCCAGTGTGTCAGAATGACCGTGTGTGAACACACACGTATGTCTGGGGCACGCACGTGTGTTCCCGGCACGCGTGAGCTGTGCCAGTGTGTGTCGATGGCGGGGTCCGTGGGTCCCCGTGCGTGCGTGGCCGCGCACGTGAGCGTGGATGGCTTGCAGGCGGCACCCGGGACCAGGTCAGCATCCCCGTGGCCGGTCTCTGCCCGGCCTGTCGGATGTAGTCAGGAGATCTGCCTGGGGGACACGTGGGGTCGCATGTCCCAGGTCCTCGGGGCGTGGGACTGTGGGAGCCGGGAGAGACCCCCAACCGCTCTGTCAGGCTCTGGGCCAAGGGTGAGGGGTGCTGGGGGTCAAACAGGTGTCAGGAGTGGGGTCCCAGCAAGCCTGAGGCCTCGTCTCAACCGCGGGCCACTCGGTTTGAGCAACGTGCTGCCGAAATGCTGTGTGGGACCCACGACGGGAGGGGAAGGCGGGCGCCCCATTCACGTCCTGTCCCCATAATGTCACCTACCTGTGCATTTCCCTCCTTCCCCAGCCTGGCCCCGGGTCCCGCCCACGGCACAGTGTCCCAGACGGCAGGGGACGCGGACGACAGTGTGCCCACCAACAGCACGTCTGGGGGGCAGTCCTACGAGCGGGTTGTTCGGACACAGGCTCCGGCTCGTGCGCACGGCCAGACGCCACAGAGGCCCGAGTCCCACTCGGTGCCACTTTGATTCAAACAAGCACTCCCAGGAGAAGCCAGCCCGGCCACTCAGACCTCCTGGGGAGAGACCGGCCACCCCGGACAAGTCACCGCCAACGTGGTCGGCTTGGCCGCTTGGCGGTGTGGACTATGTGGAAAGAGAACAAGGAGCCCCCCCAAAACTTGAGAGTAGGGATGGAGCCCCAAAACAGGCATCCGGGGGACCCAGGGGCCCGTGAGGTGGGAGAAGCCGGCTGGGGTCCCC
>PVKZ01008129.1:0-17973 GCA_004027375.1 Macroglossus sobrinus | reverse complement strand
GCCGTGAGCTCGGCGACCGTCCGCGTCCTTATCTGCTCAGCCCATCGGGGGCTGCACGCGTGCAGCGTCTACATGCGATTCTGGGCCCGACTCTGGCTGAGATTTATCTGAGCCCGGCGCTGGTTTTCTGCCTGAAATACGAGCATTGGGTAAAATACTGAAACGAACACGCATTATTTCCTGGAGAAATGGCAAAGTGAGAACGCCATCGCTGGGACTGACCTGGTTGCGTCTTGCAAAGATGCTTTGAGAACGTAGAGGCCGTTTTGGGGTAGAGCCGCCCGCACGCGTCCCTCCTCGGGCGGGAGGGGCAGCTGGCCCGTCGCTGGGGTTTGGGTTGTCCGGTCATTTGCCACCAAAGGACAAGCGTGCCGGTGTGCCCAGGGCGGTGGCCGCGCCTGGGGACCCGGGTTTGCGGGCGGCTCCGGGCACTCCTCTCACGCGGGTGCCGACGGAGCTGGACGCGGACGGGAGACAGGACACGAGGGC
Source organism: Macroglossus sobrinus (assembly GCA_004027375.1). Classification (NCBI taxonomy): domain Eukaryota; kingdom Metazoa; phylum Chordata; class Mammalia; order Chiroptera; family Pteropodidae; genus Macroglossus; species Macroglossus sobrinus. The sequence continues at coordinate 17,484 of PVKZ01008129.1, read as the reverse complement.
CTCGCCTCGGCGTCACCGAGGGGTCGCCGCGTGGGGCTGGCCTCCGCACACCCGCCATCAGCGCGCGCGAGACAGACGCGCCTGCGCGTAACGTGGGAAAGAGACGCACCTGCATGACGCAGGAAACACGCACCTGCGCGATGCGGGAGAGAGATGCGCCTGCGCAGTACCGGAGAGGGACGCGCTCAGGCGACACAGGAGCATCCAACACATAACCGGCGAGCTTTGTCCTAAATACACAAGGGTCCTGGCAGTAAATGACAACTCCTGGCAAAGTCACCGACGTCAGCACGGAAAGTGACGACGTGGTCACTCGGGAGGAGAGGCGTGCGAACGATTCGCCTTTATCATAAAAGATACGCTTAATGCGAGAGTAACGCGTATTCCCTGGGCGTTCACACGTGCGCGCACATGCACGTACATGCGCGTATGCACACACATGCATGCACATTCATGCACTCGTGCGTATGCACACACATGCATGCGTGCACACTCACGTGTACACACATGCATGCAAGCACACGTGTGTATGCACACACATGCATGCACATTCATGCACTCGTGCGCATGCACACACATGCACGCATACACACGCACGCATGCACACTCACATGTACACACGTGTGTATGCACACACATGCACACATATGCATGCGCATTCATGCACTCATGTGCGTACGCACACACACGCACGCGTGCACACTCACTCGTACACACGCGCGTATGCACACACATGCACACACATGCACGCACATTCATGCACTCGTGCGCATACACATGCACGCATGCACACTCACATGTTCACACGTGCATGCACACACATGCATACACGCATATCCATGCACTCGTGCGTATGCATACACGCACGCGTGCACACTCACACTTGTACACACGCACATGCACGCACATGCGCCTATGCACACACATGCATGCATGCATGCATGCATTCATGCACTCATGTGTGTATGCACACACGCACGCATACACACTCACATGTACACACGCGCATGCGCACGCACGCGCGCACGCGGCTTGCACCAAACCGAGACGGAGAGAGAAACACGAGAGTCAGCATCACGCATCTCTCGGCAGCCACTTAACGGACGCGGATTCGCTCGCCCGCCACCCAGCGCCCGGTGGAGGGTGCCACCGTCCCTCTCACAGATGGAGAAGCCGAGCCACCGGCGGGCGCGGAGCCGGTCCGCAGACACTCGCCGATGCGTGGCGAGCGGGAACTGGAGGCTGGAGCAGAGTCCACGTCCTTCCGCAGGGCCGGGGGGCCGCCTGGCAAGACATCCACTGGGACCCGAGTGACGTCAGGAAAAGGGGTGGGGCTGGGGGTGGAGGGGGAGGGGATGGAAGCAAAGAGAAGGAGCAATGTGTAAAGCGCTAAGTAAGCTGGCGGAAGTCCGTGCACTGACGTGAGCAATCCAGTAAGCATACACGGTTGCGCGTGCTTCCACCAGGGGACGCGTTTGTCCCGTTGCTTCCCTTTCGGGGACAATAAGAGGCCTCGATGGTGATTTTTCTAGACGTAGTCACCTGTCATTAATTATAAACAGATTTTGTCCCAATATGCTTTCCTCACTCCCTTTTGGTTTTCCGCCCAGGACCCCTCCAGACAGAGAGTCTGCCGCTCGTCACTGTCACCGGCGTGGTCACCCTCAGTGCTGCTGTGCCGGGAAAGGCGGGGTGCACGCCCCGATCTTCATGCCGCTGACCATTTTGGACCCCACAGGTACTCTGAGCACAGGCCCAGGCCTCTCCCGCGTCCTCGAGGCCCCCTGGACGGAGATGGGCCCTCAGCCGTGAGCCTGAGTGCGGCCGCCAGCCCATCGGGGTGGCGCGGGCTGCTAGGGGGTGCCGGGCTGGAGGGCAGCGTCCTGAGTGAGAAGCGAACGTGGCCTGCACCCCCATCAGCACCACCTACACCCCGTGAGCCACCTGAAGGGGCCGTTGCCCCACAGGGCCTGGGGGGGACCAAGCCTTTCAAGCGGGGGCCAGCTTGAGAAACAGGGGCCGGTTTGGTGGGCGGGCGCCACGTGCAGGAGACGCTGTGGGGCGGCGTGCCCCGAGCACCAAGGACAGACACGCGGGCCACGCCAGCCCTGGCCACACAGCGACCACCGCCTGACGCCGGCTCCCTGGGCTGTGTGGGGTGCTGCCAGGGCCCGCCCGGGGGCAGGGAGGGCCACGAAGGAAGCGTCCCCACACGTTCACTCCCCCCGGGGGGGGCCCACAGGCCCCGGGGGGCGATGGGCGGGAGGGAGCCCCATTCCTGGGGCCGGCGGCCAGCACCAGCTCCCTATCCCCACCCCCCAGCCCGAGCGCCCGGCCCTGGCTGTGCCTCCCTGCGAGCAGACAGAATCCAAACCTCCACCAGCTCTGCCCCCCACCCCGGTGGGACTGCGGGGTCCCCAGGCTCTGAGGGGAGGGGGGGCGGGACCTGGCCGGGCGTTCGCAGCTCTTTCTCCTAAAGATGCTGTCTTGTCCGCACGAGAAGCCCTGCCAGTTCCAGAGCAGCTGGGCCCGCCGAGCACGGGGGGCCACCGGGCCCCCCACTCCTGCCTCGCCGCACCTGTTCGTACGGCTGGGCACCAGGCCGGGAGGCAGGGGCTTCCCCGAGCTCCCGGTGCCCTGGGGGTGTCGCCTGTGCATGGAGGGGACGGGACGGCTTCTAGACAGAGCAGTGTCTGTCACGGGGGAGGGGGGCCGACCCCTCCCCGCCCCGTTCCCACGGCCCCGGGCCTGGGTCCCTCTGCCTGTCAGGACATCGTCAGGCCCAGACGAGCTCATGGGGAAGCGTAAGCCGGGACAGATGGAGCCTCTGACAAGCTGTGCCCCGTCCGGGCGAGGGGATGGCCCCCCAACGCAGCCACCTCCACCCTCCAGGACGCGCCCGCCGGCCGCCCGGCCACCACCGCAGCCCGGATAGACCGTCTTGCCGTCCCTCCTTTCAAACTCCCTCCGCTCCACCGAGCTCCGATAATTACCGAGCTGGCTCCCACTCCGCTATTTGGATTTGCCTCCACCTCCCGGTACCGAGTCATTAGACTGGCATCCAGGCACAGCCTCGCGTGACCCGCAGCCCCGCTCACGGACGGGGAGGGGCGGCCGGCGGGCGGGCTCCATCCCGGCCTGCCACCCTCACGCCTGCAGACCGCCACGGAGATAGCAGTGTCCCCCCAAATTAATTAGCAATTAAAAACTTCATGTATAAAAGCGAGCCGGGGATGCACATCTTGTTGAAATGCAAACTATTCTTTCCAGAGCGCTTTTAAAACAGAAGTGAACAGAAACGCCGGAGACTGACGGGACGCGCCGGGCCAGGCCATCCTCGGAAACAATTCGCTGAATATTAATGAACCGAAAATGTCATTTCTGGTCCAATTACTAAAAGTAATTAGGTTTTTTTTTTTTAATAATGGAGGAAGTGGAATTTTAATAAGGTCAATTTTACAATTACAGTTTAAAAAATACTAATTGTGTTGTCATCACATCTTATGTAATAAATGACATTAACTTGCTAACATCTGGCGATCTGAATGTAAATAAAGCGAAAATACCATTGTGTTGGATTCTTTGGGGAGTGACAGTTGGGTGAGAGCAGGGTTGTTTGTGGGTGACCCAGCTCGGGGCCTGGCCTGGAGGGCGTCCCCGCGGGTGGCTGGAGGCAATGCCGCCGACCAGACCGGAGCTGGGCCCTCCGAGTCCCCGGCCTGCGGCGCTGCAGGCGGGTGGCGTCCTGCCAACGTCACGTCACAGTCCAGCTTCCAGCTGCTCACGTCTGTCCCCGGCAGGGGGCAGGCGCCCTGGAGGTGCACAGGCACTGGTGTCCCAGCTGGCACCGGGCACCCGGCTGACCCCTCCCCTCGGGCCCAGCCCCAGCCCCAGCCTTCAGCAGCGAGTCCGCTCTGGCTGGTTCCTGGGGTCCGGGTGTGATCCCAGGGGACCCCACCGCGCCCCTGGCCCGTGGCTCCCGCCCAGGCCCCGCCTGACCCTGAGTGCGGGCTGCAGGGAGCTCCCCCCGGCCTACGCCCACCCGCCTCCGCCCAGCACGGTCGCAGGCTGGGCCTGCGGGACCTGCACGGCCAGCCCCATGGAGCCACACGTGGTCCGCCCAGGAGGGCTGGACGCCGAGGCAGGTGCTCCCCAGCTTCCTCCCGGGCCCCCCCTGGTCAGCGCCAGCGCCGTGCGCCTGGGGCTGCCGGGCCCACGCGGGGCCACCGGGCCCGTGGCCAGCGCCTCTGGGAGCCGCGCCCGGGCCTGGCCACTCGTCCAGGGCCACAGCCGCCTTCAGACAATCCCTGAGGTGTGAGTGTCATTGTCCCCGCTCTGGGGACCAGAGACACGGCACGTTCCCGAGACCGCAGCTGGGCCAGGAGCCGAGGCCGCCCTGGCCCACAGCCCACAGTGTCCGGCCGCGGTCCCGAAGCAGCAGGTGGCCCTGCCCTTGGGCCTTGCCGCCCCCACCGCCGGGCACCCTCCCCAAGCCGGAGACTCTTCAGGGACTGGTGGTGACCGCAAGCGGGGAAGGTCAGCGCGGCCTCCCCCGGCCACGGATGCCACTCGCAGCCCTGGCCCCCACACCCCTCAGCAGGAACCGTCGCCCAGCTTCCCGTGACCCTCACGCGGGACGCGCGCTCTGAGTGGATAAACCTTTGCGAGCCAAGGACGGCGGGGAAGGGGTCGTCCCTCGTGGTTACGCAGGGAGGAGGCCGGCGGCCACGCAACCGCGCGGCCGGCGTGAGCAGAGCCGGCCCCTGAGCGCGCGCCGTCCGCTCTGCAGGGTGCGACGTGTCCTCGCACGGGGGGCTCCGCTGGGCCGACGCAGCACCCACCGCAACGCGCCACCCCGCACGGCCCCCTCGGGAGCGGGGCCAGCCGCATCCCGCCCCGCGCCCCGCCTCCCCGCGAGGGGACAGCGCGCGGCCACGAAGATGCTTTGTGGGCGTTCGTCGTATCCCTGGCATCGTCCTGCTGAATTTTAATCACCCGGATTCAGATCCAGTGACGTAATCATTGAGACAGAGGGAAGTTTTACGTCAGCGTGGATGTCGCCGAGGCCGGTGCCCCTGGGATGGTCAGCCGCCTCCCGCCTCGTGCCCTGGGGGCATTTGCAGGGCCGGTGTCATTAGCAGGACGAGGTCGCACCGCATGGGGTGGCCCCGCCCACCACGACTGGGGTCCCGTGTTGGGGGGTGGGACTTGGACCCAGAGGCGCTCGGGGACGTGGAGGAGGGGACAGGCAGAGGCAGGCGCCCGGCGACACCCGAGCTGACCCTGTCCCCACCCCCGACCCCCCGCTGCTGTTCCCAGGACTGGGCGGTGACACAGCCCGTCTCTGGCACTTACCGCGGCCACACGCGACCTTCGCTGGGCACAGGTGTCCGGCCCGGGCGCTGGAAGGACCCAGAGGTGCCAGCTCCTCGGGCAGAGTGGGCGGCCAGCCTGCGCCCCCCACCCCGCCCCTGGGGGTCCCCGCGACCGTGTCTGCAGGACTGTGACGGAAACGTCCCCAGCGGCTGGGAGCCCAGCTTCTGGCCTGACTGGGGGCTCACGTCCTCCCAGCGGCCGCCATCGCAGACCCCAGCCCCTCGCCAGCCGTCCCACCCCGGATGGCCCACGAGGAGCTCACCTTCCCTGCGTCCCCCCCTCCGTGTCCCCTGAGCCCTCAGGATGACGGTCTGCGGGGCCACGAGGGGCAGAGGGCAGGGGAACGGGGCACAGCCGCCGGCGTCGCCACCCGGGGTGACAGGAGAGGCTGGCTCCCAGGGGGAGGCGGCACCACAGCCAGGAGGGGACACTCGCTGGGAGGTGGCCTTAGGAGTGAGCGCGTGGGTCTGGAGAGAGAAGAGCCAGCCGCCTGTCCCAGCCCGTCCCCATCCGCCGGGGCCCGAGGCTCCTGCACCGGGGACCGGCGGGGTCGATGTGGGGGACGCGGGACGCCCCCTCCCGCGCGTCCTGGCCTGGGGCGGACGGGGAGAGCCGCTGGACCCCGAGCCGCCGTCCACCGCCCGCCGTCCACCGCCGCGGCCGAGCCTGCACCTCACGGGGAGGGAGGGGAGCTGACTCCGGTTCTCCATCCTGTGGGGAAATTAGCTCGTTTTGCTAAAGTGTCTTCATAATTACGGTGACACCGGGTTAATTGCTCCGTGCGGGTGGCCGCGGGCGGGCGCCGGCTCCAGCTCCCCTCGCCGGCGGAGCTGTCGCGGGCGCCAGGCCGGGCGACCCGGCGGTGTTGCCCAGAGCGGTGGAGTCGGGCGAGGCAGCTGGCGGCCGTGACGGGCACTTTGGGCAGGCGTCCCAGACGGCGGGAACGCAGACGTGACCGTTTCTGGCTGCGACGTCACAAGTTGGGGTTCGGGGGGCACGACTGCAGACTCAGGTGGGGAACAGGAAGGGCAGAGGGTGTAGGGGGCAGTCGGGGCGCCCGGCCCAAGCGGGGCAGAGAGAGGGGGGCCAGCCCCACGGCCCGCAGATCCTGCTGAGCCTCCGGGGGGACCCGCCCCCACCCCCCGAGCTTCTGAGCTGGGCGTCTGACGCCCTCCTGTCCTGCTGCCATCACCAGGCACCTGGCAGGACCTTCCCCTGGGGCAGGTCCGACCCAGGGGGCATCCAGGGAGCTGCAGCTCAGCGAGTGTGGACGGTGGTGCCGGGCGGTGGGGGGAGGGGACGATGCTTGGAGGGGACAAGGCGGGATGGGAACAACGGGGTGAACAATGGGGGGCCTTTCAAGGTCTCGTCCCCACTCAGGGCCCGCCAGCTCCTCCTCCAGAGACACTCGAGGTGGACAGGTCAGCGTCACCGCCCCACACGCCGACTCCGGCCAGAAGCCGCATCCGACGCAGCTCCCCGTCTCGCGGACACCGCGGGGCAGCGGGTAGTGCCCCGTCCTGGACGCTGTGACGCCCGAGGGGTGATGCCGCAGAAGCGGACGGGTGTGCCCGGCCCCGAGCCCTGTCAAAATTGAACTCACAAGCGCCCACAGGTGCACCGCCCAATGCCGAGCTGTCACCCACAGCTGGCTGGCCTGGGAGTGGCCACGTCCCAAGGAAGAGGCCACGAGTGGCCTCGGGACCTCACACGTGGGGCCGCTACTGCCCCCTGCAGGCAGGGACGCTCGCAAGCCTCCGAGTGCGTGACCCTGACTTAAACAGTCAATGCAGCTTTCCCTGCGACATTCCAGCCAGTGCACTGGACGAGGGAGCCTCGTCTGCAGGACGCGTCCTTGTCACGCGCTCCCCTAGGCCACCTTATCTCCCCAAGGAATGCACTGGCTCCTCCCCATTATTCACTGTCTTCTCCCCTTATTCACTAGCTCCTCCCTCTTATTCACTGGCTCCTCTCCCTTGTTCACTGGTTCCTCCCCTTATTCACTGGCTCCTCCCTCTTATTCACTGGCTCCTCCCCCTTATCCACTGGCTCCTTCCCTTATTCACTGACTCCTCCCCTTATCCAGTGGCCCCTCCCCTTATTCACTGGCTCCTCCCCCTTGTTCACTGGCTCCTCCCTCTTATTCACTGGCCCCTCCCCATTATCCATTGGCCCCTCCCCCTTGTTCACTGGCTCCTCCCCTTGTTCACTGGCCCCTCCCATTCTTCACTGGCTCCTCCCCTTATTCCCCAGAGGCGAACTCACCAGTGCATGTGGCCTCCCTCACGCTCCGTTTTAACTGGAAGACAACAGAGGCGTGAAAGAAACGCATTTGCATTCACGGCATCAATAATTTAAAATAAAAAGAGAAGAAAACAAGGGAATGCACAATCCACACATGCAAATCTGGTTAAAATTTATTACTTACGATGAGGAAAAAAAGCTTTTAATAAGGCGTCGGCTGTTTGACTCTAAGGATGGGGGTAGACGTGGGCCCGTGTCCTCTACACAACAGTCTTGGAAAGATATAACGTGGGGAGGAAATACATCAGAAATATTAACAGGCATCGTCTACGGGCAGCCGAGTTACAGGTGATTTATTCCTAATTTTATTCTTTGCGTATCTCAGTGCTTTCAAAGCCTCTGTAATGAGCGTCTCTCGGTTTTATAACAAAGGCGTGCTTTGCAGCGAGGGGTGAGTGCAAGTCGGGGTCCCTTCTCTGAGAAGACCCTGCCTGGTTAAGGCTGCTCACTGGTCACCGCGTCTCTCAGGGGAAACCCCGCGGAGAAGGACCAGCTCCACCTCGGGATCACAGCAGAAGGACCAGCTCCAACTCGGGATTCCGCATGCTCATGTTAGATCTGAGCGAGACGTTCACTCCCTCCCCTAACGCGGGCACAGGCGGGGGAGCCCCGAGCTGACGGATGGAGCCCACTGGGCTCTTCCCGCCCAGGTGCCCCCCAGGAAACACGGGGAGACAATGGGGCGAAGGGCATTGGGGGTGTGCGTCCCCTCAAAACTCCTTTGTTAAACCCTGATGCCCAAGGCGGCAGCCCTGGGAGCAGGCCCTCTGGGGGTCACCAGGGGGACCTTGGGAGTGACCTCCAGGGCTCTCGTCCGCCCGCCAGACGCCCGACCTGGACTCCCAGCCCCGGAGCCCGACGACGCCCGCGCCTCTGTGTCCCAGCGCCTGTGACGGTGTCTGTCACAGGAACCGCAGCGGACCACGGCCGGCGAGAGCCGTGTCCCCCGCCCCAGCCCTGGTGCCAGCACTGGTCCCAGATGTCCCCGGCCGTGCAAGGCGGTTTCTGACACACATGCACACACGCACACACGTAGACACACGCACGCACGTGCGCACACCCATACACATAGATATGTGTGCGCGCATGCACACATACACACATGCAAGCACACAGATGCACACACGCACACACACACACACACGCACACGCACATGCACACGCACACCCCGCTTCCCTGCCCAGGACATCCTGACAGGAATGCAGCCCCCACTGTCCCTGCAGGTGTCCCAGCTGTGCCCTGTGGCCCGCCTATGCGGAGACCGTCTCTGTCCACCGCAGACACGGCACCTGCACTGGGCCGCTATGCTAGGAGCGCCCCGACGTGCACGCCCGTGACTGGTACCACTGCGGGGTGGGACAGCCGTCCCTGCAGGGCCCCTGCAGCCAGCCACCCACCCACCCACCATCCACCTACCCATCTATCCACCCCCCATCCCCCACCCCATCCCACGGGTGCCGTCACCCTGCACTCTCCATGTACTGATTCAAAACCACCACGAGCGCTCTGGTTCTGACCGCAGGGAGCCATGAGTTTGGAATGACGCCCGGGACTCGGGGTCACCCTGTGTTCGTGGTCTCACGGGGGTCTTGCTGGGAAGCTCGGGGCCTAGGGTCAGACGGATCCAAATGCCAGTCCTCGCCTGGCCATGGTGGGGGGCGGGGGCTCGGAGCCCGGGCGCCCTCATCTCCAGATGCCCACGATGAGCGAGACCTTCCAGGAGGCGGGGCGGGGCGGGGCGAGGAAGGGAGGGGCGTGGCAGCCGGGCCCCCGCAGCCGCTCGCCGTCTCCCCCTGGCCGGCACCCCCGTCTCCACAGGCCCCCGCGTCCTGCTCAGGCTTCGGGCCTGCGAGGGGGGCAGGCGGTGGGCGAGAGCGAGCAAGGAGGGGACACGGCGTCTCACCTTTCCAACAACACTCCGTGTGACAGTGACGCACGGGGGGAGACCCCTCCCCGCCCACCGTGCCCTGCAGGGGGCGGGGGTAGGGGTCGGCACGATGCGCCCGGCTCGGACACCCCCACACAGGGCAGAAGATAAGCACTCGCAGGCGAGGCAGGCGGTCCCGGTCTCGGGGCGCGCACGAGCGCGCTCCCACCTTCCCGACCGCTCCCCACGTTAGCCTCCGAGATTCCATTCGTGGGAACCTCCAGCGGCTGCCGCTGCTTTTACTTCCGTCCATGAAAAATCCCAGCTCCCGACCGGGAGGCCCAAGGCTCCCAGGCCCAGCAGCTCCTGTGTTTGCTCCACACGCCCCGCCCCCCGCCCCGGCCTGGGGGTGCGGGGCCCGGCGTCCCAGGACCCCCGTCTGTGCAGGCCCCGCGGCCTTGGTCCCCTCACCGTGCGGGCCCGGGGTGAGCGAGTGGAGCTGCCTGGCTCCGGGCCCCCCTCGCCGGCCCTCAGACGCGGCGTGGCCTGGGGCAGCGTCTGCACCCACGCACCCTCCACGCACCCTCCACGCACCCTCCACGCACCCTCCACGCACCCTCCACGCCCCAGGCAGCGCGCACTAAATGCCGATGACCCGGCCCGCCCCGGGCTCTGTGCGCAGGCGCCGTGGTCACCGCCGGGTCATGCCCAAACCCCGACGAAGCGCCCAGGGGCCGGGACTTGCCCGAAAGGCCACACGGCTCTTTGGAGGCGCCTGCCTCTCAGCGCCCCCTGAACTGTCCCGCGAGGCACAGTCGAGGGCTGGGCTCGGGCACGGGCATCACGAGGGGGGTGGGCACGGCAGGGGTGCAGGGGGCGCCGGGACACCCCGTAAGGTCGGGACGTGGCCTGCGGGGCGGGAGCCAGGCGTGGGCGCTGCGAAGCGGGACCCACAAGGAGACCCGGGATGGAGAGGGGTCTGCGGGGTCCCCGAGCCACTTGACGCGGGTGACGGGGCTTCAGGGAAGAACGGGTGGGGGGGACACGGAGGCAGGAGGGAGGGGCCCGGGGCGGCGGGGCGTTGGGGGCTTCTGCTCAGAGAGGCAGTGACGTCACTCAGCCTCCAGACAGCCACGGGCAGAGGCGGGGAACAGTGGCGCCCGATGCCAGCCTTCCGGACACCCCCTCCCATCCCGAGCCCGGAGGCCGGTGGGGAAAGTGTGAATTCCTCGCCAAAGTGAGCTGTTTTCTCTGAAAGCAGACGAGGCTGCAGCCACAGGGGGTGTCGGGAGCGACTGGGCAGCGGTGAGGGGCCACGTGGGTCTGGGGTGGGAGGGGCCAGGGGCCCGGGGACAGGCCCAGGGGACACGGGGACCCGGGAGACGTGTGACCCGGCTCGCCTGGGGACCGGCGTGGCTGCCGCCAGCGGGGTGCCCCGACGGCCACCGGGTCGCGGCTCACATCCGGCTTCCCGCAGGTTTCAGAGCTGGCGGTCGGGGTCGGCTCCTCTGACGGGACTGGAGGCGAGGGGAGAGCTTAGCGAAGCGCGTGAAGCCTCTGCCATCGAGAGCCACCGAGGCCCCTGCCCGAACCCCAGCCCGCTTCCCAGGTGCAGCGTCTGGCACGGGGTCCCCCGTGGCAGGCGCTGACGTCACGGCCAGTCTGGGAGTAACCAGTGGTCGCTGAGGTGGCCTGAGGCCCATCTCGGAGACACAGGCCCACTTACCTGGCCACCCCGCTGAAGGTGTGCAGGTGACGAGCCAGAAGCCGCCAGCAGGTGGTGCCCGTGGTGCTTCTCCGCCTGCAACAAGGCGGGGAGAGCAGAGGGAGCCCCAGGCCAGCAGGGGGTGGGGCCCGGAGGCCAGCTGCCCTCCACGCAGGGCAGAACTAGCTTCGACGCCCGCACCCCAGGTCCTGCCCCAAGGTCAGGCCCCACCCAGCCCCCGTGGGCCTCCAGGGACAGGCCTGGCAACATCGCCGGGCTCAGGACACAAAGTCGGCCACTCCTGGGACACCTGACAGAAAGTTCAGGTCCCTGTGGAGCAGAGAGAGGAGGGCGGCCCCCAATTCCGAGGCCGGAGGCCGGTGAGGGTCCCCTCGGGAGACGGGGGAGGCACAGCAAACCGAGAACCCGTCGGCGAGAGGGGCCAGCAGCCGGGATTCCGCAGGGAGAGGTGGACACCGGTCAGCCCAGAGACAGGCTGACGCCGACAGCAGCGGAGGCTGTGACGCAGGCAGATCTCAGGGCGAGGGACAAGGGCGGGGTCGCGGGGACAGAGGGCCAGCAGGTCCTGCGGATGCTGAGGGAGGGCGCCGTTCATCCACAGGAGCCGGCGGCTCGGCGCGGCCATCACCGCCGGACGCCGGACACACCGCTCACCTGCTCGCGTCGGGGACAGCGCGTCCCTCTCAGTGCCCCGGGCACCTTCACGGCCGAAGAGATTCGGTGTGACATAACGGACCCGACAGGTGGGGATAACACACAGCGTGCCCTGACGGCGACGAAACACAACCGGAAATTAAAATCAAAATGGAGAAACACAAAAGCCTCTCCACCTGGACATTTTAAACTTTCTCTTCCCCGGCGCGGGAGCAAAAGTGAAACGCAAACCAACCCACAGCGCGGGGCTTCTGGAAAACGGTGACAAGGGACGTGGCCCTCCTCGGACCCCAGGAAACCCCGGCCCGGAGTTGCCATGGCAACCAAAACAAGCGAGAAGAAAGAAACGACTTGAACGTGGGACCCAACGTCTCAGAAAGGGACGCGAAAGGCCCGGAGTCAGAATGACTAGAAAAAATCTTTCAAAAACCCCCGATCATTTGGAAATCAGCGCAGGAGAAACGGAGCATGGACGGTCGAAGTGACCGCCTTGCACAGCTGTCCGAGAACCCGTTTGACACGTGCCTGAAATGACGCTTTTCTAGGAAAATATCATCGACCCACACCCCATCACGAGGCGCCCACAGAAGAAACAGAAAACGTTGTGTAAGAAGCATCCGCCCGTACAGCAGACCCCAAGGACCCGGATGACCCTCCACGCGGACACAGGACCCGGCACCCACGGCTGGCGGCGCACACGCCGTCACCAAAGCGTGGGTGACAGGGCCAGGGGCGCGCGCCGCTCACAGAGGGAGGGTCGTGGGTAAACCCATCGCCTCGGCAAAAAACCCGGGGACAGTTGTGATTAAGCACGCCCTTCGATCAGTGACGGACGTGGGCGCACGGCTCGGCGGCCACCAGGCCCATGACGAGGCCGCCCCCCCCCCGGCCGTCCCCACCCCCACAACTCCACCGCACGCGAGGGGACACGAGGCCCCCACAGACGGGGAGGAGGAGGGAACGTTAGGGCCGTGAGCAGACGCCGCCACTGCGCCTGCAGCACCGTGGGACCGAGGGGACAAAGCCAGCGCCGGCAGGACGAGCGGGCACGTGGCCGGGAGGGAGGCAAAGTCCAGACAGGGAAACAGGTGGTTACGTGTGACCAGCCGCGCACACAGGACGACACGGCGGTCGCCCACTGGACGGCGGGCGCAAGACAGACCAGTCGCCTCAGCAGCGGACGTCAGAGCAGCACGTGCCGCCGTGCGGGACACCGTACAGGACACGCGCCCCGCGGAGACGCGGGGGGACCCGCCGCCCTGGGCACGGAGGCCAGGCCCGCGGCCGGGGCCGCCCGTCAGGGCTGAGTTGACGTCCCAGCACACCTCGCCATGTGGCCAGGCTGGGCCTGCGGCCGGGGCTGACCGTCGGGGACCAGGGACAGCCCAGCGCGCCTCGCCACATGGCCGGGGGCTCAGGTGCCCCTGTCCTCCTCTCAGGGGGCTTGTGACGCCCGAACAAAGCACTGCGGTGACGAGAAACCGTCCATCCTCTCACAGGAGTGCGTGTTTCCCACGTGCTGCTCACCTCCGTTCGCTGTGTATTCAATGCCCAGTAGAACCCGTAACTAACCCATAACCAAGGGAAGGCAAAGCCCGGGAAACGGAGGGGGCCGCGTTCTCACGCCCAGCCGCAGGAGCGGGCAGGGCGGCCCCAGCACAGCGGCTCGCTGGCCCCACGTGTCCCCCGGGAGCACGGAGGGGGCCGGCCACACGGCCCGCAGGGGTCACGCCACCCACTCGGCCCGAGGGACCCTCTGGTCAGCTTAGAGGCGCCTCCCGGCCCCTGCCTCCCACGGGGGGCGCCGTGGGCTCAGTGTCCAAACCACGGGCCGCCAGCTACGCCCAGGGCATCTGGACGCAGGGACGCAGGAGTGAGGCCTGCCAGGGACAAGGCCGAGTTCAGGTTCCAGGTCGGGACCCGGGGGCCGGAAAGGAAGGAGCTGCACCCCCCCCCCAGAGTCCCCACCGGTCCCCTCCCGACTCCACCCCGACCTGGCCTGGCAGCGTCCCCGGAGCCCCAGCTCGGGGCCCGGGGTGGCCCCCGAATGTCTGAGCCGGGGAAGGGATTGGTGGGCAGCCAGGCACCCGTGGGTTCCACCCCCCCCAACACTCTGGGGTGGGAGGAGACGGGCTTCTCCGAGGGTCAGGCCGCCCCCTGCAGGGGTCACCGGGACACGGGGCCAGCGCGCGCCGTCTGCTCCTCCTGCATCAGAACTCCACCAGCACATGGGGTGGCCCCAAAGCAGGGCCGACCCGTAGCCACGGCCCCTCCAGCCCACCCCCCCGAAACCACCCCGCCCTCACCACCTGCCGACAGGTGCGGCCGCCCGCCCGCCAGGCCGCGCTGCCCACGTCCCAGACACCAGCTTCCCGCTCCCTGCACGGGATTAATGGGGTCTGTACAGCCAGAGATGACGGCCCAGCCCAGGGGAGCGCCCCAGAGCTGGGCCACTCGTCTGTCACCTCTTCCCCTCCACGAGACAGGGGCTAATTAAAGGCACGCACTTCTCTGAGAGTTATGGGGAAGGGGGACCGCAGCCTATTCATTTGCCATCTTCGCTGCCATCAGGGACGCGTTCCGGGCACCGGGCAGATAATTAGCGAGCGCGTCCCTTGCAGAGGGCGGCCGTGACCCCGCGCAGCCGTCTCCCAGGCGAGCACCCTCGATGGAGCAGCCGGACCTGGGAATCACAAGTCCCCAGCCGGGGGACATCGCATAACCGTGGCGATGTCTGCTCTGAGACAGCATCACACGCCCGCCTGTCGAGAGACACCCGGCTCTTTGCATCCATTAACCTTTCCCCGTGCGGCCCCTCGCCCGGCGTGAGGGATGAGCGGCCGCCCGGCCAGCTGGCGGGCTGACCTTTGCTCGGCGGGCCGCGCGGGGCTCCCGGTGTTAAGTGGGTTCCGCTCCGGGATGAAACTGATCCCGGGAAGAGGCTCTCCGGCGTCGGCCTGGAGAGCGCGGTGGGCGACATGCTGGGCGCGCTGGGCTCAGGCGTCCATTAAACGGAGGCCGAAGCCAAGGTCGTTTTCCTGCCGCCTCGCTTCAGGCGGGGGAGCCAGGCCCCGCCAGGGACGGAGCCAGGCCCTGGGGGCCCCCCCGGGGCTCATGGGGGCGGCGCCCGTGAGCTCTCACTGTACAGAGGGGGCCGTCCGAGGTCCAGCCTTTCACATCTTCACCCTAACGGGGTCCCGCACCAGCGTGAATCTGAATCTGAGAAAAGAAGTTAAAACAGGTGAGAATATGTTAAAAAAAAAAAAATGGATGAGAAGGGACTTGTCCCCCACCCAAATCGGGACGTCCCCTTGGAACTCCTCGAAATAACAGCACAGGGGCGAAGTGGGGGCCTGACGACCCTTCTCAGGGACGGCAGCTGTCAGCGCTCGGGGAAACCGGCAGAAACTAGTCAGAGACGCTGGAAAGGGCCCCAAGGCAGAGAGACGGGCGGCCCGGGAGGCCGGCCTTGAACTCTCGCGGCTGGAAGGGGGAGACCGAGGCCACAGGGCTCTCTGGACGCAGGCCCTGTCCGTGGGAGGCCGGGGAGAAGGGCCACGGCCCCCCTGGCCCAAGGGGCAGGCAGAGACCAACGCTCGGGCCCCGGGAGGACCTGGACCCCTGAAGGGGAGACGTGGCAGCCAAGGGCTGCAGGAGTGACATCCAGTGTCTCAGTGACGGGCTGCCCTGTAAGCTGTGACCTTCGCCGCGGAGCTGGCGACGCCCTCCATCAATTAGAGAAAATTCCTCGGTGCTCGCCGTGCAGGTTGACTTCATCTGGGATGCGACTGCGAGTTTCACTGAGTCACTGGTCACCCTCAGCATCATTCAATATGTCATATGAATATCCTCGGTTGACTCCTAGTACGAGATGTCACAGCACCCTGCTGGATTTGACTCTCAGCTCCTCCGTCTGGGCCAGGGTCACCCCCCGGCCCTCGTGCTCCTGGCGGGTCCTGCACGGGGCCTGGTCCTCAGGGCCAGAGGGGTCCAGGGAGGCTGGGGCCGGGCCCCTGGCACTGAAGGGGCTTGGTGGCCTCCACCAGGGCTGGCTTCTCCCCACTCGGACGAGGTGCCCACAGGCTTGAGCCGGCCCAAACCTGCAGCTCCGGCCACGGGCAGGGCCAGAGGGGCCGGCTGCGGTGGGCCAGCCGGGGGACCCCGCCTCGATAGAGACCACAGACGAATGGACGAGAATGTCCTCGAGAAGACACGGCAGCAAGGGGCAGGGACGGCGACCTCGGGGCTGGCGAGGGAAGGAAGGACCCGACCGTGCTGGGCAGCCCTGCTGGCTCCGTACAGGGAGACGAGGCATTTTCCGGAAACAGACCGGGCGTCCAGGGGAGGGAGCGAGCTCGCCGGCCGCTCTGCAGCTTCCCGGGCCAAAGACCCCAGAGCGGCGTGCGTGCGACCTCCCTGGGCCCCCGCTGGGGGAGCCCCCCGGTCCCTGCCCAGGCCACCGTGTCCTCGCCCAAACCTCACGTACTGATCTCTAGAGCCGGCCCCGCCCCTGGGGCCTGAGTTGCCGCCACTGTCGCCAGGAAGACTCTGGTGCAGCTGCGCGTCTGTATCTGCTGACAGCTCCCACCGAGCCAGCCGCTCACAGCCGCTTCACAGAAACGCGGGGAGACGCGGGAGCGATTTTCACTCTCACCGCGCTCGGGGTGAGGCTCCGGGACCTGAGGAGCGGAGCTCACTTGCAGCCGCAGACACCACTTACAGGAAAATCTCCTCCTTTGCAGAAAGAAGCTGCGTGTTGACAAATGCCTTTGTCTCAAATCCCGGAGGGATTTTCAAGCCCGGAGTCAGGGTTCCACGTGGGGACGGGGACTTCTGCCCCACTCACCAGGGCCCCCCCCCTGGCGCCCTGCAGGGCTGGTGCAGGGCTGGTCACCGGGTCACAGCTCCCCGGACACCCACCCCCAGTGAGGCAGCAGAGCTGTGGGGGCCCCCACCGGGGGGGGAATCAGACCCGTCGCCCCCCGAGCCGCCAGCAAAACCAGCCCATCGTCGTTAGCTGACAGGAAGCCTGTTCCCGTCGCAGCTGGCATCGTCCAGCGGCTCACAGGGACAGCTGTGCACAGGGGACACCTCCCAAAGCCAGGTGCTGCGCCCACTGCCTGTCACCGGGAGCCCTCTCCTTCCAGGCCCTGTGCCACACCCCCCTGCTGTGGCCTCACGGGACCCCCATGCCCCAGTCACCGTGGGCTCTGCCCGGCGTTTGCCCAGAATGAGACCCTCTGTCCTCCACCTCCTCACTTCCTCCAACGCCGCCTCCTGGAAGCCTTCCTTGGCCATCCTGGGCATGATAGCATCTGCTCACACTCCAGTCACCCCCGGCCCCTCGCCATGCCTGTTCCCCCTGCAGAAACCACAGCCACACGTGTCCCTACCCCTCCGGGTGCCTGCTGCAGCCCCGCACCCAGGACAGGGCCTCTGGAGTCCCCAGAGAGAGCAGCAACCCAGGAAGGCTCCCTGGAGGTGGCTGTCTCAGAGCCAACCCGGGAAGCACGAAGAGGACAGTCTCCCTCTGCACTCCGCTCCCATGGGTAAACA
>PVKZ01008128.1:0-17954 GCA_004027375.1 Macroglossus sobrinus | reverse complement strand
CATTTACATTTAGGGTGATTATTGAAGCGTGAGGTCCTCTTATAGCCACTTTATCTTTTGATTTTTGGTAGCTTGGTGTTTCCATTAACTCCTTGTCCTTGTGTTTCTGTTTTCTTTATTTTGGTTGGCTTTTGTGCGTTTTCCCTCTGGTTCTTCTTGTTTTATGTTATATACTTCAGTTCTGAGTCTTTGGTGTGTGGTTACCATTATGAATATGTAAAGGATAGTTTATATATATTATATGTATACATATTGTTATATAGAATTTAATATACAGTTGTCACTTTTCTTCTGCGTGTGCCTTATCTCCATTCCCCTTTGCAAATTTGTATCTTTGAATCCTTCTTTTTCCAGTCATTGTTATCTCAATTTGTCTATATGTATGCTGAATGTTCATTACTATCTTGCTATAACAATTTTCTTATTATTATTTAATCTTATAATGCCCTGTTCTTGGTAAGGGTTGCAGTCCTCTGCTTCTATTTGCCTGATAGTCACCTTACTCCTAATTATGTATATATTTTCTTCTGTCATTTTTTTTTTTTAGGTGAGCTGAGCTCTTTCAGTATTTCCTGTAGTGCAGATCTCGTAGTGGAGAATTCTCTCAATTTTTGTATGTCTGGAAAGGTCTTTATTTCTTCCTCATATCTAAAAAAGAGCTTAGCTGGACACATTATTCTAGGCTGGTAGTTTCTTTCACCTAATATTTTAAATATATGATTTCGCTCCTTTCTGGCTTGCAAGATATGTGCTGAGAAGTCCACCAATAATATAATGGGTTTTCCTTTATAAGTGACCATATTCTTCTCCCTGGCTGCCCTGAGAATTCTATCTTTGTCACTGATTGTTGATAATTTTAATACAATGCATCTTGGTGAATGCCTTTTTGGGAGGAGATAATTGGGTGTTCTGTTGACTTTTTGAATTCCAACCTCCATCTCATTCCTTAGATTTTAGAAATTCTCATTTACTATTTGTCTGAAAATGCTCTTTAGCCCCTGTTCCTTTTCCTTGCCTTCAATAATGCCCATTATTCTTATATTTTCTCTCCTGATGGTTTTCGAATTTCTCTTTCATTATTTTTCATTCTTTGATTTCTTTCTTCTTCCTTCTGAATTATTTCTAGAGTTCTGTCTTCAATATCACTGATCCTTTTCTCCCTTTGGTTGACTGTATTTCTCAAAATTGCTATTTCATTTTTCAACTCTTGCAGTGTTTTTTTTTTTTTTTATCTCCAGAAGATCTATTCTATTCTTTTTGAGGGTTTCAGTCTCCTTGCTCTGCTCATATAGATGTGTTTTCAATTCCTGAAATTATTGCTATGACTCATTTTGTATCTCACTGAGTTCTTTCAGAAGTACCATCCTGAACTCTCTGTCATTTAAGTTGCATATTTCTATGTCTATAAGCTTCTTTCCTGAAGATTTTTCTCTTTCTCTCTGAGATACCTTGTCACCTTGGTTGTTCATAGTGTTTAATGGACTATTTCTTCACCTGGGCATTAATGGAAATGTATTTTGCTTTTTTCCAGAAAGAAGATTTATTATATAAAAGTATCTAATTAACTTGTTACATAGAAGGTGTTTTTCTTTTGGTTTCCAGTAGGTGGGGTCTAAGCCTCTTAACAGTTTTGCAACTTGTTGTCGCAATTTTAATAATTTAAAAACTTTGATCAAGAATAGGAGAAAAAGGCCATCATTCAACAATGACATGTGTCATAAGAAGCAAAGTGGATTCATCTTGCTCAATTAAGTTGTATATACCAATTGCAGATGGTAGTCTTTTTTTTTTTTTTTTTACTAAAATTAGCTTCCAGGTTAATCATGCTAAAATCCTAGTTCTCTGTGCCATGTCTCACTCAAAATTATGCAAAGGCTCTCCTTTGATTATTTTACATATACAAATTTATTTAATGAAACATTTAAGACTTTCTGAAATGTAGTTTAAACTTAACTTTCCCGCCAAGCCTAACTACCTAGGGCCAAAACATACATGTTTGCTTTCAGTATCACATCATAGAAAGCAGGAATCGGAGAGCATTGAGACCTGATTTAAGAGTCACACAGCAGGACAGGAGAGGGTAGAAGATAGAGCCTACACTAAAAGATTGTTTTGGTAGAGGAATAGCCAGGTGGTTTCAGAGATGGTCAGCCATTTCAGTTGCAACTCTGAAGCCAGTAGTAGTAGGTTCAACTAGGTATGACCTATTTGAAGAGAATCCAATGGGCAATACCAGAGACCACAGGATGAGGAATGAGAACTGGTTTGTGCCAGTAGTTTGAGAATAGTATCAGGTAGAGTGTACTGAAGGCAAGGTAAAAAAGGTGGCTGATCAGAAATAAGAAGAGGCAGGGGATACTCCCAAAAAAAGTAAAGGAACAGGTGCCAGGTTTCATCTAAAGGCTAGGTTCAGAATCTGACTGGCAGAGGCAGGAGAGCGGTGGTAGTATAGGAGTCTAGTGGTCATGAAAAGTCATTGGATTCTTGGGTCTGGTTTTGAGGATGACTTAATTTTAAGTCCTATCAAGTGGAAAGGCTGGATTATTGATATATATTTTGTCATAGTCAGGACTGGCTCAGTGACCAAAGTAGACTAAACACTTAAGAAAGAAATATTAGAAAACTTAGTTGTGGGCAGCCAAGAACATCAGAGAAAGAAGAAATGATCAGAACCTGATCATTTCAACCTTACTTCTCACTCCTCCAAAATGTTTACTGTCTCCCTGAGTTAGCATTCTTTGCACATAAATCGTTTCCTCATTCCTCAAGCCATTGTGCATGGTTCTTTGCTGTTGAAGTTTAATGTCTTCTCCTATGGCTAACAATTGAATTAAGTTCCACAAACATTTATTAAACAAATGCTGCATGCCAAACACTCTGCTATAGAGATAAAAAGAGCCAGTATTTGTTCTTCAGATGCTGTCTATATCCCACGTTTTCTCAATATTTTGCCTGAATTCTTATTGTTTATGCATTCTCTGCTAATTTCTTTAATTGTATGACTCAAGTTATTTTATATATTTAAGTAAATATTAATATTCAATTCAGAATGTATATTGCCAACCACCACTACTAGATTGCAACTTATTAAAGTATAGATATTAATGTGTATTAAAACTTCTTTCCTTTTAGAATTGTAGACACAGTAAAACCTTAATAAGTGCTTGTTGATTTATTGGCTCTTTTAGTCTTAAAGTTCAGTGGTTATAAATTTTGCTAGTCGCTAGAGCTTTTACATTAGTTCATATCAATATTTATGCAATTTTCTTGGATATTTTTAAATCCATTAAATACTCTTAAATTTTAGAGGAAAAGGTTGAATTGTAAAAACAGAAGCTTTGTGACAAACGATTTAACCTTTGAGATTTTTTTTTTTAATCTTTCAAATTTATGTAGGAGATGTCTTAATTTTATGATCTAATTGGCATGAGTTTGCTTCCAAGGTCTAACAAAACCTGTAGCCTGCAAAGCTGAGGAGAATTACCTACATTCTTTGGACATATAATTGAATAGTTCAATCTTAATACAATGTTAACTTGATTTTTTTTATTGTCTTGTCTTATTGCTTATAACATTATTTATTGCCTGTAATGTTAAACTTATCCTTAAGGGTTAGATTACATTAAAATTTAAGCTGTTATCTTAATTAGATATTAAAGCAGGGTTGTCTAGTCAATAATGAATCATAACAAAATTTAAATAGGAGAGATTCAGATAAACACCTAAGTCAGTTATGAAGAAAGTTATAATTGGGGAAATGTACTTCAAATAAAACTGGCTGCAAAAAATTCAATACATAATGCAAAAAGCAGTTGTCCTGGCCTTTGGAAAAATTATACTTCTCTATTTTTTTCTTCAAATTTAGAATTTTTCCTAATAATTAATCAACTTGATAGTTGAGGCTGGACATTTTTCAGTACAGTTGAATATGCATAGGGTATTCTTGATAACCAATATTGACTAGATTCTAAGATGAAAATATAATTCTTAAATAGACTTTTCATAGTGTGGAAGCATTCTGGTAAAATATAATTTGTATGACACAAGTTATTCCTATTATTTATTATCTATAGAATATTGGGTAAAACAAAGTATATTCATTGAAATGATGTTTTTTAAATTCCTTCCACAATAGCTGTGTATTTCTATCTTACTATACTTTTCTCCAAGCCATGATAAGGGTCCAGGCATAGAACTCTTTGAAATTAATTCATTATATCTGATTTTCACAAGGGCTTAATAAAAATGTCTCCATTTTGTGTGTGTGATGAACCTTAGACCAACATATTTATAGTCACTTTTCCCCTTTAAGATGATGCCTCAGTTAAAAACGACTCATTTGGACTTTGTAAAGGAAAAATCCTACTGTGTTTCTCCTCTACTACTCACACAAAATATTTTTGTGACTTTTTCACACCAAGCTATTCTGTGACACTAGCTGGGTGTCCTACCATCCAATTCAATTCTGACAGTAGGGAGAATTAACATAGACCTCACAGGTTAAGGGCTCAGTTGCATGACACTGGCACTGAGTTTAGATGCCACTTACAGGTCCAGTTTGTTATCTGTGCTTCTGATGGAACAGCTATAAATCAGGGTTCCCATGACCCCAGTCTCAGGTTTAAAATTTGCTAGGATGGCTCACAGAACTCATAGGAAACACATAAATTTACCAATTTAATATGATAGATATAATAAAGGATAAAGATGAACAAAGAGGTATATAGTACAAGATCAGGGAAGGTCCTGAGTGTGGGAGCTTCTGTCCCTGTGGAGTTGGGATGTAAAACTCTTCCAGCATGTGGATGTGTCCACTAACCCAGACGCTCTTCCAATCTCATACTTTTGGAATTTTTATGGAGGCTTCATCATGTAGGCATGATCGATCATTAACTCAATCTTCAGCCCCTCTCTCCTTCACAGCTTTCAATCATGGCTTGGTCTTTCTGGTGACCCAGTCCCATCATGAAGCTATTCAGAAACCCACAAAGAGTAGCCTCAGTAGAACAGAAGATTCTCCTATCACCCAGGAAATTCCAAGGGATATAGGAGCTCTGTGTTAGGAACTGAGACCAAAGACCAAATATTAGAGTAAAGGATGTTCCCAGTGCTCCTACCCTATAGGAAATTACAAGAGTTTTAGCAGCTCTGTGCCAGAAACTGGAGGCAGAGACCAATATATAGATTTTCCATTATTTCATAGACTTTCTTCCACAAAGGATACTGCCTTAATTTGCATTATTTAGCTGCATATCTGTTATAATAATTATTATAATTTTAGGAATAATTTTCCTATTTTGAAATAAAATTGTCCTTTCAGGACCTACTTTTGTTTTCACTCCCTCCACCCCCTACTCTTTTTATTACCTGTTTACCAGGAAAGTGAGTAGAAGAAGGGACACACTTTGCTTACCCATTTGGGAGAGTAGTTTGCTTTTATTGGGTACCTATCACATTCTGGATCATTTGAGTAACTGTCTTACATTCTGGTAGAAGCAACACAAACACCTGAAGCACTTACAAAATAGGAAGTGTTAGAAAGTGTCATTGTGACTATAAAGTCTCTTAAGTAATACCCTTCTCTACAGTGAAGGTGAGCTGGTGAGCACCTTAACACTCCTTTGGGAATAAATAGGGTGTGGGTGAAGGTATAATAATGATAATGATAATATGGCAGGTACTAATGTTTACATGCTTGTTATGTGCCAGGCCTTAGTCTAAGCACTTATCATATACCCATGCTCTTTCTTATGTAAAAAACCAACTATACTGTTAGAGTTAGATCCTTTTGTGATTTTATTAGTGGAGATTATTTTGTTTGATTTTCTTTCTGAAACATTTCAATGAAATGACAATAGATTCAGAATTGAATCAACAGCTATAAAAGTAAGATGCTATGAAAAATGCTGACAAGATTATTTTTTTCCGTTGAGCACTTTTCTAGATCCCAAAGGGAGATGCATCTTCAATGAGAAGTCCTGAATATGATACCTCTTCTCTTATAGTATTTTTTCCTCCAACTGACATTGACTCAAGCCCTCAATTTTTCATTTAACCATTAAAAAATTTTTCAATAATTTTTATGAGACTTCTGCATTTATTATTCTACTTGCAATGTATTTTTTTTCACAGAACCATCTGAATTTTTTTTCTTAAATATAATCCTAAATGTGGTGTCTTTCCTTCAGTGAACTTTATCTTTCCCTCAGAGAACTTTATCTTTCCTTCAGAAAACTTCATATACTGCTTACAGAAAGAAAATTAAGCTTCTTAGTGTGACATTCAAGGCCCCTCCACCCTATCTACCTTTTTAATGTTTTAATCCTTTTATTCATTCTACAGTCCATCAACCCTTGACTATTTTTTAGTCCTAAGGAAATCTTGTGTTTGCTGCTGGCAGGAGTGAAGAGTCCAGACTTTGGAGCCAGATACTCAAGGGTTCAAATCCTGGCTATAGTTATTCTGAGCTGTGTGACTTTAGGCAAGTTACTTAACTGATCTGTGACCCAGTTTCTTCTTTATAATGGGGATAATTATCGTATCTATCTCAAAAGGTTATTGTGAGAACTAAAGGAATAAGAAATATATATATACATGGCACTTAGGACAATGATTGGAATAGGGAATGCTATGTAAATGTCATTCATTATTTTGTACCTCTGTTCATTCACACTGTCATATTGACCTGGAATATCTCCATTTCTACCTCTCACAATTTGTCCTTCAAGATGCTACTGGGATGTTATCTCTGCTATTATCTTTCTAAACTCATCCTTCCACCCCAGTAGTTTTTTTTATTCTACCCTCTCTTTATCTATGCCTATATTTTATTAGATTTACACATCAAGTAAATAGTCTTTATACACAATACTTTCTTTTTCTCAGGAGATAATGTTGCTCTTTGAGAGCAAAGACCATATGCTCAGTGTGTGGCTTAATAGAGACAGCAATATTTGGATTCTCAGAAATTTAGGTTCAAATTATTTAGTGCAATGAATACTAGATTACCTAATTCCTATAAGCCTTAGTTTACTCATCTTTAAAATGGATAAAAAATATCAATTTCATATGGTTATGTTATTATTATTCATCATTGTGATACAAGCTCTAGCGTCCTAGATATTTTTATAAGTTTTATAGTCATTTTCTTCATTGTTCTTATATATTAATATGTAAGCAAGCATTGAAGTTTAGGAAGATTGGGTAAAAAAGAAATGGTGAGGATTTACCCAATAAGTAGAAATATTAATATCATGATATACTTTCTCCCAAACATTCAAAGTCATACAGTTTCTCTGACAACATTTTATGCCTTTCTTTGTTTATATGACATGACTTTTCTCTTTGCTGAATAATACCATCAGTTATAATCTGGATTTCTTTTTCCCCATGTCTCCTCAAACTTCTTCATGAACCAATGTTTCAGATGAACACTCATGGATTATCTTTGATCTGAGAAGTTTTGAAGTTTCATGATTTAATAATTTTGGAGTACTTTTTAGAATTAATTTACTTAAAGCCTACTCAATATAATATTTCTCTTTATGCTATTTTCAGAAAATCAGTTAAGATTTCTGCTCAGTGCAAAGTCTATGAATAGAGCACAAACATTCTCTATGTACTTTCATAAAATATACTTCAGATGGGATGAGAGTGATTGTATTATTGCTTGCATCTTTCAGATAAAGAATTTAAAGGATGAAGAAGTTGAAGATAGACTGAAGAAAGAAATATATAACAACTTCATGCCTCTGTACCTGTTAATATCTACTCATTAGGATGAAGTTTTTCTCAGTATTGGACTGTATTTTTTTCAAATATTTTTCTTTACCTCCATATATTATGGAGATAATTCACTGGAAAAATATAAATAAAAACAATATGTTGGGAATTCTTTTTTATTTCGACCACTGTTTTCCCATTTCTGAAAGCTCTGATAGCTTTGATAACCTGTCTTTAGAAATAACAAAATGGAAGGAAAATGTAAATCAATAAATGTTTGTTGCTGTTGCATTAGTTAAGATTATCCAGAGGAACAGAACCAATAGATTTTATTACAGGAATTGGCTCATGTGATCATGGAGAACGAGAAGTGCTACAGTCTGCCATCTGCAAGCTGGAGGGCCAAGGAAACTGGTGATATAATTCAGTCTGGTCCAAAGGCCTGAGAATCAGTAGTGCTGATATCAGAAGGCAGAAGAAGATAGATATTTTAACCAAAGCAAGTAGCAGATTCACCCTTCCTTTGCCCATTTGTTCTATCCAGGTCTCCAACAGATTGAATGATACATACCAGCATTGGTGGGGGCAATCTTCTTTACTCAGTCTGCTGATTCAAATGCTAATCTTTTCTGGATACACCCTCATCTAGAAATAATGTTTTATCAGCTATCTGTGCATCCCTTAGAGTTTAGTAGAGTTGACACATAAAATTAATCATCACAGCTGTGTAATCTATAATAAGATTGATAAAACTAAAACCACATGAATGCTTAGTGGCTGGGGAAATGTTTAATAAAATTATATATAATTTTTAAAGTCACACAATTCTAGGAATATCTAGTTTCCCCTCCTTACCTATTGTACATTTTTTTTTAATTTTTAGGGTTTAATTGGGGATAGGGTTTATGATGAGGGAAAAGAAGGGCATTTTTAGACATTTCAATCAGTGGAATTTAGAGTTATTAAATATGTAAGATACAAAGACAAGAAACATCCATGATAAAGTGACATTCTCAGAGTTGAGTCTAGCTCTTTGATTTTCATTATTACTTTACTGCAAGTTTCTATACATTTAACATTTCTATGCTTCTGAAAATTTAGGGATGGTCCTAAATTTTTGAATTTTGAATAAAACTTGTTAAATATAGAAAACACAATACACACACAACCCACGTAATCCTGTACCTACTACTCAGAATTGACAGTTGTTAACAGGTTATTTTATTTGTTTCAAATCTTATTATAAACATCGTATAAAAAATTGTCCTCATATATATTCTATGAACAAAATAAAAAAAATAATTTAGATTAGTTGCAAATGACCTATGAAATGACAAATACATATAATCTATGGTAATACAAAGCATATTTATATACACTTCACTTGAAATGATATATAGTCAGTTCTACTATTAATTACCAATTAATTTGAATTGAAATTACTGAAAACTTTTAGTCAAACATTTAGTTTTTCTTTATATTTTAAAATTATCAGTTTTTCATGACTTTTTAGAATTCAATTTAAAAACATTTAGTATCACTTATAAGTTATGTCATTTAAGTTGACTGTACCTAAGCAACTAAGAGAATACCACCAAATAGTGGCTTAGGCAAGATGGAAGGTTCTTTTTCTCTCATGTAAGAAGTCTGGAGGAAGGTAATCAACCATTATTTGGCAACTTCTTATTTTCAACAAAAATGAAAGCTTCCATCTTATGTTATCTTCACCTCCGGCTTCTTTGCTTCAGGTTATCTTGTGGTCTGAGATGACGTTTGGGGCTCTAGGCCTTATAGCCTCATATCAAGCAGCAGTCAATTAAAAAAGAGAACATTGCCATGCAGAATTAAACCAGGGTTTTATAATTAAAAGAGAATGGAATAATGGCTATTAAGCGGGACCAGCAGGCATTGTATTCTTCCACATAATCTGCAAAATTCAGGCTGCCAATCAATTATTATAACCGAAAGCTTATTTCTTTATTTGTGTCATGCTGTGGCTTTGAGCAGTATCTGTATGTTTTTGCTCAGCTGTCTTTGTGTTTTGCCTTTGAAATGCAGTGATTTTTAACTGCAAGAAAAGTAAAATCCTAATTAAATAGGCATTAGAATCCTTCATTATGCAGAAATGTGGATACTGTAATACTTCCTATTTAAAACTATGAAATATCTTCCTCAGCAGACATATTATTGTAAATCATCACACACTAGATAATTTTATAGATTATACAGTAATGATATTCAATAATACGAGATAGCTATGTCATGATATTTTTATTTGTTTGCATCATATATCACTTACTATTGTCAGGTTCTGTTTTTAAGTCCTTTTCAAATATTAACTCATCTGCCTTTTTCACTCTCATTTTCTCAAGATTATATAGTGGAGTTTCCCAAAGGCCACATGACTTGCGATGGCATCATCTATCTGATGGCTAATGGAATGTATGCTTGTTATTCTTTTTAAAAATATATATTTATTTTTATTATGGTAACATTGGTTAACAAAATCCAGTAAGTTTCATGTGCACATTTCAACAATAAGGTATATATATATTGGATTGTGTGTTCACCACCCATAGTTAGATTTCTTTCTGTTACCACATATTTGACCCCTTCATTATACTTGCACTTTAAAAATTTCCATTTTATTACACAGTTGATATAATAGATATAATCTACATAAGCAATAACTTTTTGGGGTATTCAGTAATATTTGAAAATGAAGAGTCCTGGGACAAAAAAAATCAGTGTTAGAAAACTACATTAAAAAATTTGATTAACATAGTTGCTCTATACTCCATCTATTAAACACTTTTTTAAAAACCTATTAACTATGTGCAGAATATATAGTGCAAAGATAGAAATGAAGTATGACATTACAGTTCTGTTGAGATAATTAAATGTGTATGTGAGCTGTTGGGCATGATAATAACATATAATAAACCACATCAAAACTAGTGGCTTAAAGCAACATGTACTTATTATGACACACAACTCTATTGATTGTCTGGCATTTTCTGCTTATCTTGGCTGGATTCATTCATGTATTTACAGCTTTAAATTAATTGCAGGGCTGGGACTGGGAATGCTTCAGATAGAATGAAGGAAGATATAGCTTTTCCCCACATATCTCATCTTCTGAAAGAGTAGCCCAAGTATGTTCTCAAGGTTATGAGAACAGAAGTGCAAGGATAAAAATACTAAGGCAAGCAAGGGTAAGTGCTCATGGATTTTGTAAGCTTTTGCCTAGTATCATGTGTGCTACTAGTCCATTGGCCAAAGCAAGTCACATGACCAAGCTCAGAGTCAAGGGCTCTGGAGCACAAAACGCTACTCACAATGAGAGAGAAAAAATTGGGGTTATCAGTGCAATCTGTGTACCACAGTGTGTGTGTGTGTGTGTGTGTGTGTGTGTGTGTGTGTGTGTGTGTGTATGAGATTATAATTTAAAGTTATATTCAAGATATATTCATTTGTAAAGAAAAGTATGACGCTGTAACAGCAGAAAGGACATAATACATGATCATTTTCTTGATTTCTTTATTCCACAAACTCATGAATAACCTTTAAAATGAGAAATGGGCATGTTTTGTATGATAAACTTAAGTAGCACTTTATTTTTATAATAATTAATTTTCTCTCATCTGTTTAAAAAAGTCAAATTTTTAAAAAATATATAATACCCATTTTCACTATGGTGAGAACTGAAGAAAAATTGTTAATATGGTAGCATTATTAAAATAATTTACAGAATCTCATGACTTAATATTGAGAGACAAGTTTGCTCCCTAAGAAGTATAAACAAAGCAATGCAGTAATAGATGAGAATCCAGTAAGCATCCTGCTTTCCTGAAGATTGGATGTCCTCTTCATTAAACACAGCCCTCTCTCAAATCTTCAGTCCTTTGCTTCTTTGACTTTATGATGTCTAGACCCAGCCTTTTTCTTCAATTTCTGGGGGTTTTCACCCTTAACTCACTTCTAACATCTTTGCTTACTGATGAAAACCCTGAAAGCCATGTCAAATTTTTATTTCAAACTCACAACTTCTACTCTCTCTTTGGTGATTCTTGCTAAATTTCTAATTTTATTTTTTTACTCTGTGCTTCCATATTTTAATGTTCTCTTTGAAATCTTTTATCTCTTATGCAAGACTTTATTAAGAGAAAGGCAGGATTATAACTCTTTCTTTCATGTTTGATATTGGAGAAGGCCATGCTAAATTCTAAAATGGTGTTTTTGCCTTTTCTCCAGTAGTTTTTTGTTGTTGTTGTTTTGTTTCTTTGGTATTCCATATGCTATTTTGTAACCATGGTACCCTAAATCCCTCTTGCTGCTTGGAAGATGGGATCTGTTTAAGGATTCCACACTATAGTGTTAGTGACTGGAATAGTTTACCCTCCTCAGGGTGAACTTTTATATAATAAAAGACAGCTAGAAAGGGCAATGATAACACCTAATGGTGGAAATTAAAATTATTTTTTAGCCTATGTGTGAATTTTTCTTGTTCATAATAGTTAATTGAATGCTTTCTGTGTACCAAGTACCATACTGCATTATTTTATTTAATTTTCATATCAATCATTTAGGTGTTATCTGTATTTCACACACAGACATTGAGACTGACATCAAAACACTTGCCTAAAGTCACAGTACTAATAAGAGGCAACATTTCAGGCTTTAGAGATTGCAAGGTATTTCAAAAAGTTCCCCCTTTAAGGAAGGCTTTTTGTTGTAACCCTTAAAAATACACCAGGCAAACTGTGTACTGGACTTTGAGAAAGAGATGCTCTGCTAGATCTTTTGTATCAGAGTATTTCTTTTTTGCGCTAAGTCTGTTTTCCACCCTTTTATGAAGCTTAGGTGCTTCACCATCTTGCTCTTCCTGTGCTGCCTACGCTTGTCCTTAGATTCATGTTCTTCTTTTCCCTTTGTTACTTTCTCTGCCTTTCTTCTCACATTTGCCTTCTCTTTTCCTTCTGTTTCTCTCTGTCTCCTCACTTTATCCACACTCTAGAGAATTATTCCCTTTATTTATCTCTAGACCTACGTATTAAAAAATGAATTATGGTTTTGATGCATCAGGCAGTCATGATTTGAAAAAAAAAAGTCTGGTGGAACCACTTTCTACAGAATAAAGAATCTTTTTGTAATATAAGAAGAAATCACCACTTAGTTTTAGGGTCTTAGTTTTGGAGTTAAGATTTACTCTAGTCCTAATGATGGGATTTAAAAAATGGCCTTAAAAAGTAAGTTCTGCTTTTTGATTTAGGGTAATGGTTATATTGCTTCTCCATACTCAGCATGCCTCAAACAAAACTTATTACCCCTTTTTTTCCCCCAAACATCTTTCCCTCATCTTGTATGGACGGCATCAATGGCTTCATATTTGCCTAGATTAGAATCATTAGTCATTGTCATTTTCTCTCTGTCCCACTCTTTCACATTTAAGGTTTTCTTTTCCCTAACTTTTCTCTCATTTTTCTTCCTCCTATTTTGGCTACCCTATCTTGATTCAACATTATTATTTCTTTCTTTAGTTATTATTAGGACAGTCTCCTAACTGTCCTCCATATCTCAAATGCTTGTTTTTCCAAAATTCCCTTTATAATTATACTTACCCTTTTTAACTATGTCCCAGTCTACCTTTCCACCCTCAACTTCTTTATTATCCCTCTGGCCCACATTTACCCTTTCTACAGTCCCAACAAGCATGTTTAACTCTCCCACTCTTCAGTAATCAACCAGCTACCTGTAATAGCCCAGTGTACCCATAAGCATAAACAAGGGTAGAGAACTAATAACATCAGAAGTGAGAAGCTCCATAGGGAGGACCCTAAACTGGAACAATAATCAGCAGTACCCTTATTATATAACGTTTGTCAATAAAATTGGAAACTTCCAGGAGTTGACCGGGCCTAAGATTCCTTACTCTAAAGAACATTCCACAAGTTTGAGCCTGCTAAATTTGTCAGCCCTGGCCAACTGTTTCTCTCTATGGGCTGAGCTCTATTCTTGTGCCCACAGCTAGCCCCATCACAGTTACTTCCACCATGACTACCACCTGAAGTCCTGTTTTAAACGAGATTTCTCTTCTCTCCAGTTCCTTTTCTCCCCATCTTGCTGCTGGATTCCACTTTCCACATCAGATCTCCCAGATATTACTTACCAGGATTGAGCCCAAGTTCTCTAAGCTTGCAAAGGACATTTGGTTTAATAAGATGCTTAAATCAATTCCCTGTGACTTCAAAGTGTTCTTTGTTAAAAGTTATCCTTCACTTATGCCTTTAAGGCTCTCTTTCTACCACCCCCGCTCAAAACTAGGGCCATATCTATGGCAAAATAATTGCAAGAACAGAATGGAGCACTGAAATATCTCCCTGCTTCTCTCCCCAAATGCTTTTCTGTCTAGATAATTGCAATAGAACTTGCTGAATGATACAGATGAAATTGTGTGCAAGACCCTATTGCAATAATAGCATTTTAAGTGCTTGTCAAACCTGGGTATGTTCTTACTCTTTTTTGCTGACTTATGCTTTCATATATATTTTAATAATTTGAATGAAAATTTGTTTAAGAATGCTTACAGTCCCTGACTGGCAGATGTTTTCTTATTTGTAGACATAATATACAATTCAAAATGCCATTAATATTTTCTGTACATCTCCAAAAGGAAACAATTATCTCATCTTAACTTTTTTTTTGAAAAGTGAGAATTTTCTATTTTTGATCATAAGGAGGAATGCAAAAGTGTATGCTAGTGAATATTCTAGTTCAAGCCTTTCCTTCGATCTTTGATGATTTTGTTCCCTGTCAAAGTAGTTATTCCTTTCTTGCTTTGTACTTACAAATCCATGTTCATATAATTATTTAATGGCACTTTTTATATTTTATTGTAACTGTTTACTCATTTGGATGTGGGTATTTAAATAGGAGCTCTAACTTAGGATTGCTCTTTTAGCAGTACCCTCATTACATAACATTAGTCATAAAACTGGAAACTCCAGGGAGTTGGCTGGGCCTAAGATGGCACAGAGGTCCACTTTTCCAGTCTCTATTTTTCTTTTCCTATCTTTATCTTCTTAATTTAGATTTAAGTAGATATAGTCTTTTCTTACCAAAATTATGACAAGGCTGCATACTATCAATTTAAGATTCTATAATTTTCTGATCTACATCTGTGTAGGTATACTTTGACTGTGTTTTTATAGATAGGGAAAGCAATGCTTATTTTGAAAAGACTCAAAGGAATATATTTATTGCTTCTCTAATGGTCCACCATACAGATAATCATAGTTTACATACAATTTTTCTATTTAATCTGATATTTAAATAATTTTCTATGTTGAAAATAACACCCTTACATACAATATTTATGTTTGACTATATTCTTAGAAATGGAATTATTTTGAGAATACAAACTCTTTTTAACAGCTTTCCATAGATATTTTAAAATTCTTTTCAATAAAGGGAGTACATGTTTATACTTACATCAGCAGTTGGTGAGAATATGGGTTTTAATGGTTCTTCAGGGTTTACCTTTTTATTTTATTTTTTTACCATTTTAAGAGGCTTGCTACTTTGATGGTCAACAAATGACATTTAGATTACTTTATTTCTATAAAGAAACAATTATGCATATGTTTAACATCCATGTATATTCCTTTTCCTTTAAGCTACCTATTTATGTCTTTGTCATATTTTCTATGGGAGCTTTAGTGTTTTTTAAATATTAATCTGTAAGAGTTTTTATATTTTAAAATGTATTTCTTTGTTTTATATCTGATATATGTTTCTGTTTCTCTTTCCTCAAGTCTTAATGTGATTATGGTGAAAACAATTTCTACCACGTGAAATTCATCTTCCTTTCAGTTTTTAAAATTTCCTATACCTTAGATATTCTGCTTTCATCAATTTTGTTTCCTGCCTTTCTATAGTATATAACCTCAGCATATTTATTTCAACTGTTTATAGCATAGACAAGACATACTTTCATCATTTTTATGCAAACCTGAACTCAGTTTTCATCAATAACATTTCAGAGATTGTATTAAACATGACGAAGTGAGAGATGCCCCCAAATCTCTCCCCTTGAAATAACAATAAGCTGAACATCTAAAACTCAACAAAAAACACCCAAACTGCACACTAGCATGTCTGAGAGTAGGATATGCGCATAAGAGCTACTACAAGGCAGAACCCTGGGCATCAGGTGGTAGACTGGGAGAAATAAAGAAGCTACTTCTTGCAGCCACCAGAGCTCCCTGTAGGAGGAGGAGGGGAGAAGGAGTAGTGTGTTCCCTGAACAGCCCTGCCTGGGAAAGCTGTGGACTCTCCGCGGCTGCAGACAATTCCCAGTCATCAGGGGAGAAGCCAGAGAAATGAGGACAACAGAGAAACAACAGTTAATTTTTACCATCCATGGTTGCAAAACCAAGGTGGAGCTGCAGCCCCCATCCTAAAACCCAGAGGACCCCTTCCCTAATACCCGATCATTGCAGAGCCCCAGGGAATCTGAGCAAACACTACTGAAAACTTTTGCTAACACTGACAGGTAATGAGAGTGAGGGTAGTGAGAGTGATTAAACATCTATAAGGAAAAGACATTATTAAGACTTTCTATAAATCAGAGATCCAAGAGGCTTAGATGCCACCTATGGAAACCAAAAGAAAAATACCTTCTTTGCAACAGGCTAGGGACCATTATATAATAAATCTTCTTTCTGGAAAAAAAAAAAAAAAGCAGAACACACTTCTATTAATGTCCAGGTGGAGAAACAGTCTATTAAACACCATGAACAACCAAAATGATAAGGCATCTCAGAAAGAAAGATAAAAATCTTCAGAAAAGAAGCTTACAGACATAGAAATATGCAACTTAAATGACAGAGAATTTAGGATGGTACTTCTGAAAAAACTTAGTGAGATCCAAAACAAATCATAACAATGATTTCAGGAATTGAAAAACAACTAGAAGAGCACAATGAGTTTTTTAGCAAGGAGATCGAAACCTCAAAAAAA
Source organism: Macroglossus sobrinus (assembly GCA_004027375.1). Taxonomy (NCBI): domain Eukaryota; kingdom Metazoa; phylum Chordata; class Mammalia; order Chiroptera; family Pteropodidae; genus Macroglossus; species Macroglossus sobrinus. The sequence goes on along the minus strand of PVKZ01008128.1, from coordinate 1,211 downwards.
TATATAAAAAAACCGAATGGACCTTCTGGAGATAAAGAACATAATGCAAGAGTTGAAAAATGAAATGACAAGCTTTGGAAATAGTTGACCAAATGGAGGAAAGGGTTAGTGATGTCAAAGACAGAAATCTAGGAATAAATCAGAAGAAATAAGAGAGAAAATGAAGAATGAAAAATAATGAAAGAGAAATACAAGAACTAGCTGATACCATCAAGAAAGGAAACAAGAATAATGCACATTCTTGAAAGGGAGAAAAGAGAGCAGAGATTAGAAAGCATTTTCAGACAAATAGTAGACAAGTATTTCCCAAATCTAAGGAATGAGCTGGAGCTTGGAATTCAAGAAGTCAACAGAACCAATTATCTCAACCCAAAAAGGCCTTCAACAAGGCACATTGTATTAAAATTATCAAAAATCAATGACAAAGACAGAATCTCAGGGTAGCCAAGGAAAAGAAGATAGTAGCCTACAAAGGAAAACCCATTAGATTATGGTTGGACTTTTCAGTACAGACCTTAGTTCCAGAAAGGAGTGGGAATTAGATAGTCAAACTATTAAATGAAAGGAACTACCATCCAAGAATAATGTATCCAGTTAGCTTTCTTTTAGATATGAAGAAGAAATTAAGACCTTTTTAGACATATAAAAATTGAGGGAATTCTCCACTATGAGACCTGCACTACAGGAAATACTGAAAGGGGTCAGCTCACCTAAAACAAAATGACAAAAAAAATACATAATTCAAAGTAAGTTGACTAGCAGGCTGATAAAAGCAAAGGAGTGCAACCTATACTGGGAACAGGGCACTATAAGCTTTAAATAAGAAAAGATGTGCTATAGCAAAATAGTAATGAATGTTCAGCATACATATAGACAAATTGAGATATCAATGACTGAAAAAGGGAGGTTTCAAAGATCCAAATTTACAAAGGGGAATGGAGGTAATGCGCATGCAGAAGAAAAGGGACGACTGTATATATTTAACTATATTTTACATGTTTGTAATGGTAATCACACACCAAAGACTCAGAACTGAAGTATATAACATAAAACAAGAAGAACCAGAGGGAAAACGCACAAAAGCCAACCAAAATAAAGAAAACAGAAACACAAGGACAAGGAGTTAATGGAAACACCAAGCTACCAAAAATCAAAAGATAAAGTGGCTATAAGAGGACCTCACGCTTCAATAATCACCCTAAATGTAAATG
>PVKZ01008127.1:0-17976 GCA_004027375.1 Macroglossus sobrinus | reverse complement strand
TCAGCCCCCCCCCCAGTCAGCCTCCCCGGTCAGCCCCCGAGGCCCGGAGGAGGCCGGGGGCTCAGCGGCTCGCTCTGCCCCGTTCCCTCTGTGTGGCGGGGCTTTGTGCACCCCCCCCACACACTCCGGAGAGGACAGGCTTGCATGGCAGTTGTGTGTGGAGCCACCTGCGCACCTGGCACGCGTGGTCCCCGCGCTCAGTACAGACGGCTGGCCCGAGAGCGCGCAGGCGGGCGGGAGGCCCTGGGCTGGGCGGCGGAGAGCGGCGAGGGCAGGCCGCCCGGGCCCCGACCTGCGAGCTCCTGCCAGAGGCTGTCCCTGCTGGCCCCCCGCCGCCCGCTGCCCGAGCGCAGGCGGGGTGCCCTCCCCACCGGCCAGGCTGCCATCTCCCCAGATCCGGGACACCCCTCTCACTGAGACGCCCAGCCAGGCACCTGGAGAAGGCCCAGGCCCCAGGGACCCGTGAGAACCTCGGCCCTGCCCGGTGGGGAGGGGTGGTGTAACCCGGGGCAACTCGGGGAGCAGCCCCCCAAGTCCCCGGCGCCGGCCTCCTTCCCGAGACCCCCACCGCACCGCGGGCCAGGCCCCAAGACCTCCGATTCAGACGTCAAGGGAGCGTTAGCAGGAAAACGGAAGATGTCTCGAATCACATCGTCCCACGAGAACGTCCCCCGTTTGGCAAAAGACGAGAGAAAGAGGAACCGTTAGTGGAGAAACACGGCTTCGAGCACGACGCAGGGGACGCAGAGCCTCTCGGTGGGGGAGGAAGCTGGGCCCGGCTCCGGCGTCCGCCCGAGCGCAGACCCCCAGAGGTGGCCCCTCGGGCATCTGTGGCCTCACCGACCCTCGGCCCCCCTGGGCCGCCCGTCACAGCCAGAGAATAAACCCGCCGGGCTGGCTCGTAAGAGGCTCCAGACGGAGTGATGGAGAGCGGGGGCACAGGTGACGGGCGTTCTCGGGAGGAGTGCGAAGGAACAGAAGGCAAGGGTCCCTCCCCTGCCTGGATGGGACGTGCCGAGGCTGCTCCATGGAGAGAAGGGGACATCTACGGCAGACCCCAAAGTGGCCCCGGCCGTTTCTGGCCAGACAGAGCGTCAGCGCTGGGTCTTTTGTCTCTGCTTTAGATCGACCCAGGCGCCAGGACTCACAGCCAAGCGACCGCAGAGGGGGTGGGACCGTGCCACAGCCCACCTCGATGTCGGGGGCCGAGCCAGGGGCCAGAAGGACGCAGCCTCCGCCCTCCCCCCCAGCCCTCCAGCCCCACGAAGGGTCCAGGTGCCTGTGGCCAGCGTCGCAGCTGTGACTGTCACCGACGCTGAGGTCCAAGAGCGGAAATTTGGTGACCAAATGGAATAGAGCGTGGCCTCCCGCCACGCGCGCGTAAATGGGGCATTTTAAAACGCGGCTGAACGTCTCCTACGTCAGAGAGGAGATCCAACCCACGTCCACGGACGTTTTGGAAAAGAGGGCGACGCAAACGTGCTCCGAGCTGTGCGGGGGGACCTCGGTCCCCTTGGGGCCGGGAAGCCGGTGCCCTGGACGCTTTCCCGGCAGACGGGAGGACAGCACGCGCAGGCCCGGGCGTCCGGATGGGGTGAGGGCGCGGGCAACACGCAGGTTAAGGCCAAAATCAGCGAATCAGAAAAGCAACGAAAAAGCCAACCTCGGTCAGAGTATCAACGACCATTTCCTGGGAAAAAGCAATAAAATGGATCGTCTGGGAGGGAACATGCATGACCGTCGCCGGGGACCCTCAGAAGGAAGCGACGAGCCAGCTGGGGGCGACGAGCCGGCTGGGGGTGTCGTCCGCAGGGTCGTAGGTAAGTCCCCCGCGAAGCTTCGGGCCCACCGTCCCGTCTGGTCGGAGGCCCAGCGAGGGGGCATGAGCCGGCCGGACACCGGCCACGGCAGGCTCACGTCGCACCGCCTGGCGCCCGGTGACGGTCAGGGACGCGGTCAGGGACACGGCAGCTCAGGGCCCATTCACGCCGCGGACACGTGAACTCGGTTTCGGGCGGTAAAGCGATGAGAGCAGCAGACGATTGTGCGTGTGCGTCCACAGTGAGGCACCCTTGGCGGGAACCCGAGGGGCAAAGACCCAGAGGACAGGTGACTCCGGGAACGACGGACTGTCCGTAGGAACACGGGAGGGTGAAGACAGTAGTTACTCTCAGTGGCCCGAGGAGAATGAACGGCGACCCTCGCCTCCGAGGACGCCTCTCTCTGCGACAGTGACGCACGGGAGGGCGGACACAGCACAGGACAGGCCGACGGCCAGAGCGGGCGCTTGAGAAAGTCACCTGCTCATGGTCAGGTGTAACAGTCAAGGTAGCGGGGTTTCTCGCGGCCCGGTGGAAACGCCCTGACCGGTTAGAACGTCCCCGGGCCTGCAGCGCGGGGGACAGGGGACGACGGCATGCGACTAGGTTCGCAGGGTGGGACGCGGCTGGGAAGCCGGCACACGCAGAGTCAGTCGCCGCCTCACCCGCCCTGGTGTCTCTGGGTGCGGCCGTCCTAAGATTTTTCTGTTTCCTTCGTCATTTTTGTCTGTATTTTCCAGACGTTCTATAGTAACCGTATAGAATGGTTTTTAATCCGTGCAGCTAAAACCATCGCAGCCCCGGGATGGGTGACGACGAACGGCCCTGAAGGGCGTTCTCCCGGCTCTGGACGGGGTCGGCCTTCTGCTCCTGCTGCCGGCACTTCTGGGGACCTCCCAGAGGTCCCCAGGGAGGGAGGGGCGGGGACAGCTCGCCGCTGGGACAGCTGCTCCCGGTTCATTCATTCACTCGTGCACTCGTCACCTGTCACTCAGGGGAGGAGCGCTCGCCGGCCTCTTCTCCGGGTGCCCCCTCCTGGATTCTGGGGTCCTGCCGAGACCTCACAGCACCCCGATAGTCCCACTGGATTTCCGTTACACTCCCAGGCCCCCCGCTCTAAAAGCCCACGGCGACCACATCCATACTGTTTAAAGTGGGCTGGGGGTGCTGCCCCCCCTGTGCTGACGGTGAGCGCCCCCCGCTCCCTGGAACACTGAGGGAGACCGTGGCCCGTGCCCCAGGTGCGACCAGGGGGGCCCGCTCGGCCCAGGCCCCTCCCGGGCAGGGCCCCAGGCTGGGTGCGGTGTCGCAGTCCAGGAGGCCGGCCTCAGCCCCTGCCTGAGCTCCGGGTCGCCCGGAGACCCCTACAGCTGCCAGCGCGTGGGGTCGTGCCACGTGGCCGCGGAGGACTCTGCACCTCAGACCGGCTGGATCTGGGCACCCAGGAGGCGCGGCCTCCACCGCAGCCTCACAGCTCCCGCCGAGGGGAAGGAGGCCGCCAGCGCCGTGACTCCCGCGGGCTGTGCGGCCCCGGGGTGCGGCGTGGGGGCCCGTCACGGCAGACACGGCCCGTCTCCACAGGGAGCTCCCACCAGCGGGCCGTGGGCCCTGCCTGGACGGCCACTCAGGGGTGCAGGCCCCGTAGGAACCAGACGGTGAGCCGCCCACAGGGCCCGCCCTGCTGGCCTGGCTACCCTCGGCACTCCCGGCCTCACCCACCGGGGGGCGCCGTGCCTGCTCCCCATTCCACCAACCATGCCGAGAGCGTCAGTGCCTTCCCCAAGCCACACAGCCAGGACAGGTACAGCGAGCGACAGGAGCCCCCAGCCTGACCCCGGGGCTGGCACGCCTACAGCTGCGCCCAGCAGCCGAGTGGCGGCGGGCGGGCCGTCGCAGCCCCCCGAGCCTGTGTCCTCTCCTGCCCCAGAGCGCCAGGGATGCCGGGACGGAGAGGCGCACGCACCCGCCTGGCCGGTACCCACGGGCCACGGCCGCCCGCTCCCGGCCCTCACGCGGGTCCAGACGCTGCTGAGGAGGAATTTCCCGGGCGACGGTAACGTTAGCTCGGAAGGACTAGAGCCCAGTGAGGGTGGGCCGCCCCCATCAGCCGAAGGCCTCAAGAGCAAAGTGCGGGCCCCTGAGGCGGGAGGCGGAGTCCGCGTCCACACAGCCTTCCCGCTCCAGCTGCAGCTCCCACCCCTCCCTGGGGCCCAGGCCCGCCCTGCAGGGTTTGGAGCTGCCGGCCCCCCGCCCCCCGCAATCTCATGAGGCAGCCAGCTGCTCAAAACGAATCCGTCTCTGCACGCACACGCGTGCACACACATGCACACGCACACACACACATCCACGTGCACACACGTGCACACGCGCACTCACACACACCTGCGTGCACACGCGCACTCACACATCCGTGTGCACACATGCATGCACATGCACACTCACACACATCCACGTGCACACACGTGCACACACGCCTGTGTGCACACGCATGCACACACACATCCGCATGCACACACGTGCACTCACACACATTCACGTGCACTCACACACATCCGCATGCACACACGTGCACTCACACACATTCACGTGCACTCACACACATCCGTGTGCACACATGCATGCACACGCACACTCATGCACACACATTTACATGTGCACACGTGCACACACACTCACACTCATGCACACACATGTGCGCACAGACACATGCACACGTGCACACACACACAAACACACATGCGCACACACAGACATGCGCACACGTGTGCACTCAGACGCATGCACATGCACACACACATGCACACGCTCACGGGCACATGCACACACATACATGCATGCACACACGCGCACACACTCACATGTGCTCACACCACGTCTTCTGTTGGTCTGTCTCTCGAGGGACCCTGACCGCCCGGAGCCGGGCTCAGGGATGCTCGCCAGGGGTGTTTCTCACGGCCTGGGAGAGGTGGGGGTGTCTGCACCGCAGCTTCCTGCCCTGTGGCCCCAGATCTGCGAGGGCTCTGCACGCCCCTACCCCCGTGGGGCCCTGGGTGGTGGCATCACACCTTCCCCAGAACCTGATGACCCGCATGACACCCTTCTCAGTCCTGGGCCCTGCGAATTTTGTGCTGAGTGGGGACCCGTGGGGCTCATTCAGAAGCGGGGCTCTGCCGCCTGCTCCCCGACTCCCCCCGGCTCTGCCACTGGGCCGCTGGGAGGGGCAGCGGCCTAAACACCCTCAGCTGTCAGAGGAGGGGGCCCTGGGCCAAGGCAAAAGGGTGGCCTAGGTCACGGGGGGGGGTGGGCAGTGCGTTGTCGGCTGTGCCTGGGCGAGGTGGGCTGGACGAGGGGTGGTCTCAGTGAACCCCAGGCTCCAATCCCCCTGCTCCCAGGAGAGCCTGAGACAGGCCTGGCCGTGAGAGGTTTGGGTCACACACCCAATAGCTGTCCCCGTCATTCTCAGCCATCACCCAGTGCTTTCACAGCCTCACGCCTGAGCTCGTGAACCTTCTGGAATCCAGGAGAAGCAACAGACAGCACCAGGAAAATACACCGTGGACACACACACACACACACCTCACACATTTACACATGCGCCACACACTCACACCCCCCCCACACACACCCCCCAAACATACACACTCACACTCAGACACACACGCACGCAGCCGCTGCGGGGGCACACCAGCCCGGCAGCCCTGGAGGCGTGGGGAGCGGAGAGCTTGCCGGCAGAAAGAGGAAGGCACAGCCGGGAGCCGCTACACCCCTCCCGGCCGGCCCCCAGCCGCCTCCTGGCTCTGCCAGGCCTAGCAGCCACATGTCGGGGGCTCAGCGGGTGTTTGTGGGGGGCCCTAGACCTGGCAGCCGAGGCCCAGGGTCTATGCCACGTCCTCTGCCACACACACGGGATCCCGGTCCCCTGGGTTACGGACACTCCCATCGCGCCACGCAGACCTACCCACGGTGGGCACAGCGCTCCCCTCACTGGGAGAGCAGGGCCTGCAGGGGACGACCCCGGGCTGGGGAGGTGGACTGGGGCCACCAGGGCCCTTGAGAAAGGAGGCAGCCACTCCCCAGGGAAGAGCCACAGGAACTCGTCCCCAATAGAAAGGCCAGCCCGGGCCCGGGAGCCCCGGCCACTCACCATGCTCGACAGCCGGACAGCGCGGCAGGGGCAGCGGCGGCCGGTGGAGCTGGCAGGGGCTCTGCCCACTCTTCGCCGGGCTGGGTCTGGGGCGCGTCGGGGATGACACCGGCCGGCTGAGCGCCTGGGGACGAAGACGCGATGCTTCCTGCTGCGAGGCGCGTGGGAAGGCGGTGGGGAGGAAGTAGTTACATGTGGGTGATTGCACCACATGTGGCCCGGCAGCCCCAGCCCTCCGCTCCACACGGGCTCCCGGGGGGCTATGTTGGGGACACCGGCACCGGCCAGATGGGGTCCCCCGCTCACTGTGCGCGCCATGGCGAGAAGCAGAGCTGCGTGAAGTAGGCACGACCGCCAGGAAGGGGGCCCATGGCGGCCCCGAGGGGCTCGCCCACGTGCCAGGGAGGTGGCTGTGCCAGGGGACGAGGACCCACGGAGGGAGCGCCCGAGAGACGGGACGGCCTGCAGCCCGAGCACGCGGGCGGACGGGGGCGTGCGCCCATCGGAGAAGCAGCCAACGGGGGCCCTGGGGGTGCACGCTCGTTCATGGGGGTGGGAAGGAGCAGGAGGGCAATGGATGAGGGGCCCGCTCGGGGCAGGGAGCTGGGACAGCTGCGGGTGCCCACTAGCCCTGCGACCACGGGAGGCCAGAGAGAGGGTGGCAGCCGGCAGAGGACGCAGACCACGCACAGAAGTGCTGGATTCCAGGGAGGGCGCAGTGGAGTCCCCTGTGCCCTCGGGGAGGGGCGGGCCTGCAGCGAGGACCCCCCTGTCCCATCACAGCACAGAGGGAGAGGGACAGGGAGAGGGGACCAGGGCGACAGGGGGACACTCACTGTGCAGGTTGCAAAGCAGATTAAGAGACTTAAGAGCCTTCTCTCCACCAGCCACGTCATGGCCCACGCAACGTGGCTGTTACTCTTCTACGTGTGACAAGGGTTTTCTGATCACGGTTAAGAGTCCCAGCCTTGAGAGTTAGCTGTGCAGACGCTGCCATTGACCTGGAATAACATTTCTGGGTTTTGTCCAAGGACTGGCGGGGGTGGGGTGGGGGGAAGCGGGGACGGGATGGGGGCAGTGAGCAGGGCTGTGAATAAAACGCCATCGGCCTCCAGCGGATCGTCCCCAAAGCCGATGTTGGGGTGTTCGGACCGATTAAACTGTCCTGTGCGCTTTCGTAGATGCGCAAAATTTTCTGTAGTGGGAAAAAAAAATGTGTTTAACTTGGAAAAGAAGTAGAAAGCTGTTTAGTGGGCACAGAGTGTCAGATGTGCAAGACGAGAAAGCCCCAGACACTGCTTGCACAACAGTGCAGTATCCTGGATACTGAACTGCACACTTAACATGGCGAGGATGGTTCTGTTTAGTTTATGCGTGTGTTATCACAGTTCAAGAAGAAAGAAGTGTGAAAACGCCGAGCGAGGGGTCACCCATCACTGGAGGGGCCTGGGGTCCGGCCCCCAGCAGGGGGCATTCAGTGAAAGCACTGCCTGTCGCCTGTCACCTGTCACCCACGAGAAAGCAGTCTCACTCCAGGTGATTCAAGGGCATCCAGGTGACGGCGAGGCTGCTCCCAGCCCCCCGCTCCCCCCGCCACCAGCTGGCCTCTGACAACTTCCCCAGCCCTCATCTTCTCCCGACCCTCCCCCCATTTGCTTTTTTTTAAAAAAATTTCTTCCTCCTCTGTAACTTCCGTGCGCAGTGTTAATTAATTCAGCGCCTCTGTGGGAGGTGGGAGGAGCTGTCAGAGGCCGCTGTGGGGGAGCAGGGGGAGGGGGGGGCAGGGGAGGAGGCAGGTGGCTCTGCTGGGGGTGGGGAACAGAGCAGGAAGCAGTGCCAGCCCGCCACAGGTGCTCCAAGTAGCACTGTCTCAGCCATCCCTACAGATCCACAAGCTGGGCAGAAAGCCAGCCACCAGGGCCTGGGGCCACGGAGGTCCCTAAGGGTAACCCAGGCCGTGCAGGCACAGGGGCAGCCAGGTGACCGAGAAAGGAGGGACGACATGCCGGAGGCCCGGGAGTTTCCAGCTGCCACGGTCCCGAATGCCGGCCTGGGCGCCCGCCCCAGCCCCAGCCCCAGCTCCCCACTCCCACCAGCCACCACCCACACGTCACGCAGCTCTCCTTTGCCTTCCTCTTTGTGGTTCCTCCCTCCGTGGGAGGGAGCTGAAGGGGGTGCATTCTCGCCTCCCTGACCCACCCCGAGGAAGGCGTCAGGCACCCCGGGAGACGGGGGCCGGCGGGGGGCTGGGCTTGGACCTGAGCGGGGGTCCCTGGCCCTCATCAACGCGGGCTTGACCACATGGAAGGTCCCACGGAAAGCCTCTTACAGACCCCTCAGAGCGGGGAACACGGCCTTTGAGTCCACAGGGGCTCAGTGAGCCAAAGTCAGCTCTGGGAAGCTGTGGCCGAGACACAGGGACCTCAGACGGGTCCACCCTGGGACGCACAGCCCGGCCAGGGCGGGAAGCCACCGCTCACGGGTCAAACACCAGACCCAACACGGCAGCGGGGGCCGGGCAGGGCGTGGGGGCGCGGGGTGGGACCCTCGCTGCGCCCCAGGACGGAGAGGCCGACCCCTCCGCCGACCCCTCCGCCGACCCCTCCGCGGACCGCGACGTCCAGGCTGGCTCGCGGGGCCCCGGCAGGCCGCAGGGGCTCCCTCCGGCCATCCCAGCCTCCTCCGGGCGGTTCCTCCTGCTCGCTTCCTGGTCACGCCAGCGCTGGACGTTGAGGGCCTCTTGGGGGAGTGCGGCCCACTGAAGTCTGAGCCCCCTCCGTCAGAGCGGGGGTGCCCCTTCCCACCCCGGACTGCAGGGCGCGGTTCCCACGGGCCTTCCTAAGCTGCTCTGGCCCCAGCAGCCCGGCAGGGGGCACAGAAGGCAGGGTCTGGGGGGGCGCCCTGATGACTCCGGGCCCCTTCCCTTCTCTGGGCCCCAGTTTCCCTCCCTCCTACCCCCCGTCTTGTGAGGAAAAACAAGGACACGGGAAAGGGTCCTGCGAAGCAGGTGCCAGAAATGTCCACGTGTGAATACAAACGATGCCACGAGACAAGGCCACAGACCACGGGTCTGGATCTAGTCACAGACTTTCGCTCTCTCTCTCTCTCTCCTTCCTTCCTTCCTTCCTTCCTTCCTTCCTTCCTTCCTTCCTTCCTTCCTTCCTTCCTTCCTTCCTCCCTCCCTCCCTCCCTCCCTCCCTTCCTTTCAAGGGGAGGGTCTTTGTTGGGGCTCCCAGAGAAATTTCTTCTCATTGAATTTTCTGCTTCCACCTTTTCACTTCTAAACCTGGAGTTTCCACTTAGTTTTCCTACACCCGGTTCTTCCCGAGTCAGAATCCGATGCCCCCCACCACGTCCTCCCCCAAACGCGGCGCTGCTGAGACGCGGCCTTCTCTGAGCGCTGAGAGCATGAGTGGGGGAGGCGGGGCGAGGCCTCCCGGGACAGGGGAGCGCGCGCCCGGCCCCCCCCCCTCCCGCAGCTGGGATTGCGGAGGAGAGCCTGAGACGTGCTTCCCGCATCAGTCCTCACCCCCGCCCTGGCAGGGTCCACAGAGAGCCCACCCTTCAACCTCCCTGCGCCCCCGCATCCCTGAACTCACCTGTGTTGTCCCACCCAACAGGCGACTCTGAGGCCCTTCCTGCCACCCCCTGCTCTCCCCTCCTGGAGGGTCCCGCCCACATGCTGTGTCCCTGGGGCCAGGCGGGGGGTTGTGTGCTGCGTGGTCACCAGGAAGACAGAGCCCTTTCCACACTTGGGGGACAATAAGTAGCCCCTGTGAATCAGATGCCTGACGGGGACAGAGAAAGCGCAGACGCTGGCAAGGGCTGGCCCTACGCACCGCCCGCCCCCCCACCCCCGTGCACGACCCAGCCCCCTCCCCCCCACTCCTATGCGGCCCAGCAGCCCCCCTGCCCAACCCAAACCCGGTGCACTGCAGCCCCCCTGCCCAAACCCCGTGCACTGCGGGCGTCTCTGAGCAAGGGGATGGAGGGCGTTTTAGCATTTCCAATAGTTCTCTGTATTTTCTAGATCGTCCGCTACAGCCACGGATCAGCGCTACAATCGCAAAGGATGTCGCTACAAAATCAACCACAAAAGCGAACCGAATGGACCCAAACCCCAGAATCCCGCCCAGAAAGGAGCTGGGAGAACGTTGGGAGGAGAGGATGGCGTGGGCTCTGGGGCAGCCCCTGGAGGCGACACGCCCAGGTCCCCCGTGGAGACAGCCCAGGAGGGCCACGCCCCTGCCTTCCGGGGCGCGCGGGGGTGGGGGGGTGGGGGGTGGGGGGAGACACAAGCGCAATCTCCAGCGAGTGCAATCTCGATTTGGGCAATGTCCTCCCAAGGCCTCCGCCCCGCCCAGCCCACTTCCCGCCCGGATCTCCCCGCGACGCCCCCACCATCGTGAGTTCACTAATCCGGGGACTCCACACCCCCAAATAGTCCGCAGCGGTGCGGAGCTGTGCAGGGTAGGCCCGCGCCACGCCGTCTCGGGTGTGCCGGGTGTGAGGACATGCCCCACTGGCGGAGGAGAGTCGCAGGCTCCAGAAGGCCCCGCAGAGACCCCAACAACCGCTTTAAACCGCGGGTGTCCCCGGACCCGTCAAAGGTCCAAGTCTGGGGGGCGGAGGCGACCACGGTCCCTGCCGCCTGAGCCCAGGGGCGCCAGGCCCAAGCCTCCGCCGTTGGGCAGTGCGACTGAAGGCACGTGTGTCCACGTGCGCGGCGACCCGCGTCCCCCGCGGACAGCCCCACGCGCTCTGGAGAAGCCGCGGGGGCGCCCGGGCCAGGCCGCGGGGCGAGGCGCCTGCCTCTGTCTCCCTGCGGGTGCGGGGGGTGGAGCCCACTGGGTGCTGAGGCTGCGGCGCATCTCGGGGCGCCCTGAGGCAGGCGCCTCCTTCCACGTTGCGTTTTCTGGAAGCGCAGGGGGGCCCCACGAAGAAGAGTGGAGGCCGCCGTCCTTCCCCGTGGCCCCCGGAACCCGGAGCCGGGAGCCGCAGGAAGGGCTGGGGCGGACTCAGGACTCGGCGCCCCAAGGCCAGGGCTCCGAGCCTCCGCCTGGCCGGGGGCGCACGCGCGGTGCCCACGGCGACATCGCGACACCCAACCCGGATCCCCGAACTGTCCACGTTTGCCCCTTCTGCTCCGGGGTCCTGGGCTCTCCCGAGCACGTGCCACCAGGCGTCCCTGGTGCTCCCCCTGTGAGCCCTCAAAGACCCCGAGGTGGCCCCATTGTAGGGGCGACTGAGTCCCTGAAGTGCCTGCCTTGCCCAAGTCATCTCCACGCTGGCCACCTCCCTGGGGACGGTGACCAGGGACTATGGGGCGAGGGCTGACAGGGTGAGTTTCCCTGGGCCGAGGAAGCTTCGTCTGAGCCGCGCTCATGAGGCTCAGCGTGGCGGGGGTGGGCTGGTGGCTGCCCCCCGTGACCAATCTAAGAAAGAAGGCCTGCGAGATTAGGGCGCAGGACCGGGGCCGGGCAGGGCTAGGATGCGGCGGGCCCTGGAGCTCCAGGTGTAGGGACAGTTAACTGGGGGCGCTGGGAGGGGCCCCCCCATCCACTGTTCGCAGGTCGCCGTCTGCTCTAATGCACATCGGGGGAACTGGGTACCCAGCGCGCAGAGCCCAGGAGGGCCCCAGGATGGGGCGGAAGGCGACGCGTGGCGGGCGTGTTTGCCCATCCCGGAAGCCATCCTTCCCCCACTGAGCCGGACCCCAGAAGCCGTGCGCTGAGGTCTTCCCGCGGCTTCCTGTGGGCCGGGCCGAGCGATGGCGGGAGGAACTTGGGTTCCAGAGGAAACACCTAGGCCTGGATCCTCCCTGCAGCCTGCGTCTGCCCTGTCTGTCCCCAGCCAGGCCGAGCAGCCCTGAGCGCCCTCACCGTCCGTGAGCGCCCTCCAGCGACAGAAGATTGAGTCAGAGGGAAAACGGAGAACTATCCTGAGCAGCCTCCACCAGGTGTGGACGCGGGGGACCACTCGGCAGAGGGGTCTGGCGGGCAGTCACATTGCGCATCGGACAGACCAAGAGGCGGCAAAGCGCCTGGCAGGCCGAGCGGCTGAGGGAGGGGGTCCAGGGACGTCAAAGCCGGGGTGGGGGGACATTTCCAGGGCGGTCATGGCCCGCGGGCCCCTCAGGGAGGCTGGGTGCTGTAAGGGGGCGGGGTAGGGGGCGGTCCTTTCTGGCCGGGGGCGGAGCCACGGCAGGGAGAAAGGAAGGTGACCAGGGTGGGATTTGGGGGAGCAGAACAGGGCTCTTGGGATGGAGGTGACAGGGAACGAGGGAAGACGGCACCTCGACTTTGGGGCCCAGGCAGCTACGAGGGGGGATGGGGCCATTTCTCCTGAAGGGGACCCTCTCACTGGGACCCCGGGGGTACATGGGAACGAGATTCCTTTCTGGGATCTGGAGAGACTCTGGTGACGAGGGCAAGAGACCCGCTGCCGGAAGAGTCAGTAGCGGGGTGCGGCTTGGACAGGAGGCGGTGAGGGGGACGAGAAGAGGGACGCGGGGCAGCGGGGGGGGGGGCCCCGGGCTTCCATAAAGTTGAGACAGACCCGCTTTGGGGCGGCTGCACAGTCAGACAGCGCGGACCGCACAGAGAGGCAAAAATAAACCCCGAGAAGGAGGCTGTCCTGCGGGCCTCGGGAGCTGCCGAGGCGCGGGCATCACTGGCTGGGTCCGGCAGGGGACCCTGTGTCCCCCCGACCACTGCCAGGAGCCAAGCCTGGCTCAGGAAAGGACACAGAGGACACAGTGTGTTAAATAAAGACCAGGTCTGCGACGCTGGGCCGGGGGAGCTGCTTCTGGAATGCTCCCTGGCGTTTCCGCGTGGGCTGCAGGGGGGACGTCCTCGGTGCCCCCTGAGCTTTGTCTCTGGTACCTGCGGGAATTACCTCTGCGGTCGCTTTCGGTGACAACATGCTGTTTCCTGCGATAACTCGATGGAGCCAGGTTCCTCTCACTTGTGTTGACAGCACCTTAAAGAAGTCATAGGTGCCACCGGATGGGTGGGGGCACGACTGGGGAGCGGGCACAGCATTCTCCGGATTCCAGAAAGGCCACCTGCTAGGCCGACAGCCTCTCTGCCCAGAGGTTCCACCCGTCCAGCTCCCAGCCTGGCCAGAGGTCCCCCGAAGGAGGCTGAGCTCTCCTTCGGGGCACTCACCGCGGGTGGCCGCTCTGGAGTGGGGTGTCCCACCCGGGAGCTAGCTTCTGGAGTGCTTCCAGGAACATTTTTCTCTGGCCTCAGCCTGGACCCGCGGTGTGACTTGGCCCCCCTACATTCTGGCCTGTTGTCTAGGGTCCTACGTTGTCTATAGATGTCCCTTTCTGTGTTTGATATTCTAGAACTGGACAGGCCAGCTTCTGCAACCCTGAAATGACCTGTGACAATCAGAGTAGGGTTATCGACGCGCCACAGTGGGGTCCACCCTCCAGGCCGAGCCCCCTGTTCATCCTTCCTGAGAAGTGGCACCCAGCTCTGTGTGGGGCCGTCTATTCCTGTCCAAAGCTGGTGTCCTGTGGGTGGGCTTCCCCTGGGCTCCCGGACCGGGCTGAGTCCTCAGTGCTGGCCTCCGGGGCCTCTCCAGGGTGGGGGAAGGGGAGGCGTGTCTGCTGTCCTGGCTGAGCCCGGACTCCCGCGTGGCTCCTTGGGGAATGGTGTCACACACAGCCCACTTATTTTTCCGAATGTGCCTCTTGGGGCTGCGTGCGCGGGATCAGAAGAGCAGAGCTCGCTCGGGTCCCGGTCCTGCAGCTTCCCAGCGTGCAACCCCCACCTGGCAAGTTATCCCACCGGTCGAAGTTTCTCCTTTAAACGGGCCAGTGAACCCAATGTCAAGGCGTTGTTTTGAAGAGTTAAGTGAAATACTGTAAAAAAAAAAAAAAGTCAAAACATAGACACAAAGTAAAGATTCGAGTACAGTTCATAAAACAAATGGACTCGCTCAGCCGAGGGTTGTTGGGCCTCCCCTTAGGCTCAACCACGGTCAAAGTCAGATCGGCCATTGCAGACAGGGCACCCCTTCTCATAGCACGAAGGCCCACAGTCCCAGTTCGCCAATCTTTCTCTCCCCCGGAGCCTGTATGAAAGGCACATGTGTGGTGTGGCGAATTCAATCGTGTGTTTTCACCGAACTTGGCCTCATCCAGCACCACGTTCACCATCCTCCACATCTTCCGGGGGGCGCGGGCTGGTTGCCTGGCTTCCAGCAAGCAGCCCGCACCTTCCCGGGGGGCGGGGCCAGGAACGCGGCCCCGCCCAGCCGCGACGTCGATCTCTGTGGCCACGCCCCTCCCGCGCGCCTGCGCAGTCGTCGCCCGGAGGTTCGCGGAACCCGGCTTTCCGCGCCGCAGTTTCCACCCGGCCCTCGGAGCGCGCGGCCCGCTTCCGGCAGGCCGCTTCCGGCAGGCCCCTTCCGTGCGCCCCGCGGGCCGGCGGTGGGTCTCCGGCCGCGACATGGGGAAAGTGAGGGGGCTGCGGGCCCGCGTGCACCAGGCTGCGGTGAGGCCCGCCGGGCAGGCCGCGCCCGTTCCCGCGCCTCCGGCCTGGGAGGCGGCCCCGCCGCAGGCCTTGTCCGGCGGAGTCCGGGAGAAGGTGAGTGGGGTGCGCGGGCGGCCGGGGTGCGGCGCCGCCTCGGGGCTCCCCGGTGGGCTCGGCCCTGCTCCGACCCGTGCCGAGCTCCCAGGAAAGGAAGTTCCGCAGGTTACAGAGACAGTGAAGAGCGAGCTGGAAAGGGCCCCTGCCCCGTCTCCCCACCTCTCAGTGGCCTGTGGTCTGGACGTTTCCCGGCCGGACTCACGTCGTTGTGGTCTTTGCGTTGGGTTGCCCGGACTTCTCATAAACGTCTTTGACGTTCATCCAGGTCGTGTCCTATGTGAGCACGTCACTGGTTTTTATGGCAGAATAGTGCTCTACGGCACTACGTGGATAAGCCACGTTTTGTGGATGGAGGGCCAGGCCCTTGAGCTGCCCTGGGGGCATTTAGTGGCGTGTGCAACCAGGGGGCTAGCACGGAGCAGCAGCCAAGGCCTCGTCCGTCCATGGGACTCTGCCTTTGGTTCAGTTATGCGAGTGAGAACAGCCATGTTTATTGAGCACTTGCTATGTGCCAGGCACTTTACATCTTCCCAACAGCCCTGATCTTCATGGTGCAGGTGACAAAGCTGAGATTTAAATAAATTACCCAGGACATGCAGCTGCTGATGGAGGGGCCGGTGTTTGAACACAGGGTTTGGCACAGCGTTCTGGCTTTTATACAAACGATTGAGAGTTAATTAACACGCCCACGTAACGTGTAACGGTCACTGGGTATTTTTTTTTTTAGTATCTTCACAGAGTTGTGCGACTATTAGTACAAATACGAGAACATTTTCATCATCCCAGAAAGAAATGCCATACTTATTATCAATCATTCAGGCAAACACATACCCGATAGATTTGCCTGTTCTGGACACTTTTACAAATAGAATCATTCATTCAACATGAAGTCTTTATGTCTGGGTTCTTTTACTTAGCATGTTTTTGAGGTTCCTCCTTATAGCATTGTTTTTGTCACTTTTTTTTTTATTGTTTTCATGTGTGTGGCGGAAGAACATTTCATTGTATGGGAATACCACGCCACCCCACATTTTGTGATTCATTCTTAGGGTGATGGGCAGTGAGGCTGTTTCTCTTGGAGGAGAGCCCGTACAGCTTTTCCCGTTGGGGCTGTGACCGATGACTCTTTCCCGTGGACATTGCTTCTGTGGGCGCCGTCCTTGACCGTGCTTGCTGTCGGGTGGGCACTGGGCACAGCTCCCCCGGGCCTGGCTGCTGCATTTTGGTGAAGGTTCCCTTGATTAATTTTCACATCTGCGGGGTTGTTCTGTAAGCTTTATTCCGTTCATTTTCCTGTCCTGCTCTGTTCTTTTTCTTCTGCAATCGGCATCCTCTCTATCGCTCTTTCTTTAAATTTACTGATTGTTTTCTCTGCCAGCTCAAATCTAGTTCTGAACCTCTCGAGTGAAATGACTCATTTTGATCACAGTACTTTTTAACCCCAGAATCTTCTTTTGTTTTGATAGTTTCTCTCTCCTGATATTCCATTGGATGGGCCGTCATCACACCTTCCAGTGGCCCCGTAGATGCTGTGCCTTTTCATTCTGGGGCCATATTGAAAATGGTTGCCTCGGAGTCTCACAAAGTCCAACGTGAGGGCCCCTCAAAAGTGGCTACTGCTGCCTATGTCACACATTCCTGTTTCTCTGTGTGCGTCACTCTCTTACCATGGGACACTGCATGTCGTGGGCCGTGCGTTGTGGCCCCCGGGGCTGCTGCTGGTTTCCCAGGGCATGTTCCTGGTGTGCTGGGCTGGCGGTGAACTCACCACGTGAAACCGATGCTACTCGCCCGCCAGCGCGCAGCCGCCCGTCTCCTTGCCCGTGCCTGCCACTGCGCCCTTGCTGGCCTGGGTGTGCCTGGGTTCCCCCCAGCCCCAGCTTTTATTCCCTGTTCGGGCCAGGCCCGGCGGGATTCCCACAGCAGGTAACATCCCGCCAAAGACAAGCCTGCAGATGAACGTACAAGCAAGCAACCCGCATTGCATGAGAGTCAGCGGGAAGAGTGACCATCACAGTTAGACTGCTGTGAAGTCACAAAATAGAATTACTAGAGACCACAGAGTGAGGGTGTGTAAAATATAAGAGATGTGACGGGATCAAATGGGAGGAAGGAACAGAAGATGAGGCAGATTTGGAGGAAAAGAAGCAATAAATGTTCTTTTGTTTAGAAGAATAGTCATTGAACTTCAACACAGAATAGACAGGTGCATGGAACTCTCGTTTCTAGCCACGCGGTAGCATCGCACTTCGTGGGAGACGTTCGCTGTGACAGCACCTCCTATGCGAGGCTGTGAAGTAAAAGTAGTGAGGTGACAGCGTAGCTCTGTGCGAGACGTCTGAGGCAGTGGGAAGGGGCGGAGGCTCAGCGGGCACGGACTCGCCCATGTGACCTCGGCTTCCCCGGCCGGGACGTCTTGGCCGAGATGGCCTTCCTGCCTGGCCCACCGCCCTCAGAACTCCCGTGTGCGTTCTCTGCGGCCTTGTGTTTACTAGCCGCCTGTCCCCGGAGGTCCCCAAGAGCCAGGGCTTTTCTGCCAGGCGCTCCGGGCGGTGCCCTCAGCCCGGCACCCTCCTGGCGCCCAGGCTAGTTTCTGCATGGCCCGGTCCTGTCTGTGTGACTCTGGGGGTGGGTCCTGCAATCCCTTCCCCCCTCCCGAGGGCCCTGCTCTGGAGCCGCTCGGCCTGGGGGCGGGTTCTGGGTGAGCACGGTGGGGTGGGCAGAGTGACTCCAACGGGTGTGGAGACCTTGACGCTGGGATGGGTGTGGGTCGGAAAGGACCTGGGAGAGAGAGAGACAGGGCCGAGGCGGCAGAGGGGAGTGTGGCGGGAGGGTGAGCACCATGGGAGTAGGGAGAGGGGGCGTGGGGGGCCCTGATCGGGTCGCAGAGGGCCCTTCAGCCGGAGCCGCCCGCCTGCCGATGTGGGGCCGGCGGGAAGGGTCCGCCTCGGAGCCCTGGGGTTCTGGGGCGCGAGGGTGGCCTCCCCAGATCTGTTCCGTGGACGGCACGGGCGCCGCGGTTCACGCTGAAGCTGCTGACGCGTCTCTGAGGCCGTCTCTCCCGCCCCCAGGCCTGGGCTTCGGTGAGCGCGGACCTCTTCGCCACGACCAAGATCGAGCCCGGCGCCCTGGTGCAGACGCTGGACGTGGACGCGGCGAGCGGGACGTGCGCCGGGAGAGGTGAGCGCGCGCGTGGCCGGCCCGGCCTGCGAGGGGGCGCGGTGCACGCTCTCGGAAGGTCGCTATCCGTGGAGAAGTCAAAGATTTACTCAGATGGAGACAAGGCCGTGCAGAAATCTGTGTGCCCGTCGCCGCCTCCGACCCGCACCGCAGCTGCCGCACGGGGCGTTCCCTCGTGAACGCCACCGTATGTCACGGTGGAGAAGCGTGCCCGCGGCACCGTCCCCAC
>PVKZ01008126.1:0-17962 GCA_004027375.1 Macroglossus sobrinus | reverse complement strand
TACCTCAGAGACTTGAAAACCCATATCTGAAAAGATATTTGCACACCGATGTTCATAGTAGCATTATTCACAGTACCAGGACATGGAAGCAACCAAAATGTCCTATGATAGATGATTGGATAAAGAAGCTGTGGTACATATATACAATGGAATAGTCCTCGGCCATAAGAAGAGATGAAATACTGCCATTTGTGACAACGTGGATGAACCTCAAGACAATCATGCTAAGTGAAATAAGCCAGACAGAAAATGCTGACAATCACATGATATCACTTATATGTGGGATATAAACCTAAAAGCAACAAATGAACAGGACAAACAAACAGAGACTCATGGACATGAACTACAGACTAGTGGTTACCAGAGGGTAGGTGGAGCGGGGAGGAAGATGGGGTAAAGGGGATCAAATATAGGGGATTAGGGGGAAGGTAAATTGGGTAAAGGGGATCTAATATATGGTAGCTGAAGGAAACGACTTTATGTGATAAACACACAATAGAAATACAGATGTAAAATTTTAATGTACACCTGAAAATTATATAATTGTATTAACCAATGTTACCCCAATAAACTTAATTTAAAAAAATAGAAGCTGGAATTTGTACTTGATAACCTTTAAGACCATTTTGTTCCTGAGAATCAAGGAATACTGTTTTTTCATTCCAAACTTAGTCACTACTAATATTTGACGTGCTATGGAATTTTCATCAAATTATGTAAACTCCTCCCTATGGTTAATGTTTTATATTTCTTCCTCTTTGGATTCAGACTTTTAGAATAGTTCTCCAAGTTCCAGATTCCTCATTTTACCTTAGCAAAGACAAATCTGGCCACTTCACTGAAATGGCTCTGGTTTTTCTCATTAATACCTTCATTGTTGAAAAATTTGAATATTCTTTAGTGTCTCTATTTATGTTGCTTCTAGCTAGTATTTAACTGCATTGCTCTCAATCCTTCTTTGAAAACCTCGTGTGCCTTGGCTTCTGGTCTCTGGTTGTTCTTTCTTAGTTCTCTTGGGGGTTTCTTCTTCTGCCATTTGCCCCTTAATATTTGTCATCTTCCCTATTTTCTCTCTCTTTCTCTTTGCCACCACTTTTGGACACTTTACCTGCATTTCTCATTATTAGACAAATGACAATACCAGCCCAATCCAATGAATCAAAAGCCATGTATTAACTGACTAATTAATACAGTTAGATTTTAATTTTATTGAACTTAGAAGTCTGTTGGGAAAATTTAATATTTCCCACTATAAAATTATTATATTAAATATATTATAAATTATTATGTATAATATAAATATAAAATTATTAATATAAAATTTTTATATCTTTGAGATTCACTGACATTCAGGCATGTTTGACATGTTTGTCAGACAGAGGATAAGGACTTTGCTGAAGCCAGTTTTCAAGGAGTGAGGCAGAAATTTTCTGGCATTAAGTATTATGATTAGATACTTATTTTAATATTTGGAAAAAAGTATTGGTCTTAGGTTCAGCATTGTAGTTAAATATAATGTATCTAGACTTTCTATTTTAGTGGAATTTGTAGAGGGAAGATGGTTGTGGAATTCTAGGTTTAAAGCAAATCCCATTTACCTGATTTGTACATGTTTTAGAGAAAGAAACATAAATATGGAGTCAAAAGGATTTGCCCCCTCCTCCTCATCATTGCTCAGAAGTTGTGTGATCTTTGGCAAGTTCTGTATTTATATATTTAGCCCAGATTATGTCTCTGAGGTCCAAACACACATATTGGATTATATATTTGTTATGTTCTCCTGAATTTCTCAACCTTCTCAGGCTCAAAATGTCCTACACTGAATCCCAAATCTGTTTGCCTGGCTTTTCCTTTGACTTCCCTTTTCAGTAACTAACACCTATAATTTGTCTTATTGCTCAATTTAGAAACTTGGGAGTCATTCTTGATCCCCCAATTCATCTCAAGTCACAGTGTCCAAGTCATTAAAATGTGCTTTTAGTTCCAACTTTCAAACTGATCTCAGTTCAATGATGAAATCAGCCTTTGCATTATCATAAACAAGGATTCACTATTCTTAAAGTGAAAAATCTCAACTAATTATGAAACCCTTAATCTTTTATTCCCTCGGATGTACATTTTTACTGCTTTAGAGATATTCAGTATCACATTACCTCTTCTCAAAAAGTAAAGTGATCTCCTTTGTTTTCAAATGTGCATTTGTCTATCTTTGTTTTGACTGTTATTAGTACTCCCATTAAATAGTGCCTTCGAAGCTATTTTATGAAGTCCCCCTCATTCTCCTCAACCTCAGTTTCTCTCATTTCCCCTTCTCCAGTTTTACTTATACACTGCTCATCCACATAAATCTCACAGGGATTTTTAGTGTAATGAGTTATAACAGAAAGCATGTAATTTTGCTGTGTTAAGAAATGGGAGTGAAGTAATTCCTAGTCCCCGGCTAATGGACGTTCTTTTCCTTCCTTCCTGAAAAATGGTCATAATGAATGACAAACACCTATTTAAAATTTTTGAGTCTGGTCATTCTTGTGTAACAGTTTGGCAGAGTTTGTAAGATCCTAAGACGAGTGGAGGTGGAGGACAGGATGTGAACTGAATTTGCTCATGGCCTTACTTTCAGATCCTCCTCCGTGTCTCCCTTCTGTGCCTTGACATGCCATGGCCTCCCACCTGACCTCAGAAATACTTTGTTCTTCAGGTAGGTATATAAACTATATATTTTGCCTGTCTTTTAACTCTTACTGCTGAGAAAAATAGTCTTCTCTTTTTTAGGTTGGACTCTACTCTGTGGGATCTTCAGTCAAATGGTCAAAAAAAAGTCCCATATCTGTTTAGCTTATTTAAAACCACTATAGTATCACTTAGTATAATTTGGAATTGGTGACCTGAAAGTATATCCAAACTAGTGTTTTCCTTCTTTATTATGAGAGCAAGATGTTTCAAAATATCTAAGAGAAACATCTAAAAATCTCCCATTTTGTTTCTTTCCTTTGAACATTAAAAGAATTTATTTCAAAGCAATACAACTCATTTTTTTGTACTAAAATGTCATTAAATAAGAAAATTATTCAGTGGTAGAATTATTGACAATGAGAATAAGTAAGTAAAAAGAAATAGTAATCCATACCTTGAATTAATCAGTTAATTATATATTGCATGTCAGAAAAAACTGATGCAAATTCTAGAAACCAAAAACATATCTGTAACAAAAGTACTAATGATATTGTCATAAGCACTATGAGGAAATTTAAATTCAAAATCTTCACCATTATTATCAATATGCTTTTAAGACTGAGGTCTTAGGCACACTACACATTTGCATGTGATTTGTATAATCTTTTTCTTATAGATTGCTTTCTTTTTTAAAATTAAATTTATTGGGGTGATATTGCTTAATAAAATTATGTGGGTTTCAAATCTACAATAGTAATATGTCATATGTATATTGCATTGTGTGTTCACCAAAATTATAGAAAGAAGAGGCTTATAAAAGTAAATCAAAATTTTAAATTCTCTCCTGTACATATATGTCTATGAGAAGTTGAAAAACATCATTAATTAACTTTATAGGAAAAAAAAGTCCTTCATAAGCCTTTTCAGCTACATGTAGATCAAACCAAACAAAGTAAACCCCAACTTTCCAAAATCATTTGTATTTGTTTTCAGACTTAAAAACCAACCTATTACCAGAGTTTATATGTGCCTCAAGGTTTTCTACATAAAGATTAAAAAAACTCTATTAAATTGCTCAACATAAGAGAAAGCCTTCAGAGTACTCTTACTATAATTTCTTAGTGTTTAAAAGAATATACCCTAGAAATAATGGTAAATAGATGCTATTCCATTTAGATTAAATACACCAGAGACTTTTCACCAGATTCACTCTCTTTCATGGAAATAACTCTCCTGCTATTCAAAATATAATAAATCAAAAGAGAAAACTCTTTTTTTAGAGTATGTTTAGAATTACAAAGGGCAAAGTAGTATAGGAATTGATTGTATTTTAAACAACAAAACTGAGTTTAGAAAGAGACACTAAATAGATTCTATAATTAAATACATATAGCAAGCAATTCTGTGTTAAGACATAATCTCTATTTTATAGGTAAAAGGATTTATTCCTTTTGAAGCCAACAAAACAAAATGAACATCACCCCCAAACAAAAATATTTAGGAGTATTTGCATTGTAAGTTTTTTTTTTAAATAAAATTCTGTTCAGAAAGGTACTATTCTGTCAAAAAGTTGTTAAGGAAAATTATCCATAAATTAGAAATACGTAAAAAAGACTACTGGATGTCCTTTCAGGGAAGAGGTAGACATGATCTAGTAGTCTTTCTGGTATTATAATTCTATTAGTGGTATGTACCTTTGAACAATTTTTCATTGACTTGGCTATTTTAAAACACTGTATGGGTAAAGGTTAACTTACAAAAAAACTGATAACATTGCAAAAAATGTACATGAGAATGATGAAAGCTATTATCATACATAACAATGCAAAATAACAAGATGCAATTGATGCAATTGGATGCACTTGATTTGTTTGGTGGGAAAGATAGTCCTGAATGTTATAGTTTATTGCCTTTTAGGATATTAAACAGGTTTGTATTTATTTTCAAATTGATTTCAGAATTCTTTTGACTGATGATATTCATCACTGTTCCTCTGAACCAGTCTTAAAGACATCTTACTGGTTTCTTCATTATTTGATTTGAACAAAATCATGAACATTTGTTTATTTTGTATTTATACATATCATGTTTTTAACTTTAAAAGCTTTATATTATGCTTTTACTTTATCAGTTAAATGGCACAGGTCATTTCCATACCTTGGCTACTGTGAATAATTCTGTAATGAACATAGAGGTACATATATCTTTACAAATAAGTGTTTCCTTTTGAGGGGGAGGGTATAAATACCCAGAAAAGGGATTGCTGGGTCATATGGTAGCTCTAGTCTTAATATTTTGAGGGACTTCAATATCATTTTCCATGGAGGCTGCAACAATTTATATTCTCACCTGACCTTAGAGAAAAAAATGAAAGAGAAGAAAAGCAGAGTAATACTGATAAATTAAACTAATTTTAGATTAATAATTTTTTTTCTAGTTGAATTGTAAAATAAAAAAAAATCAACAACTTGGGCCTCATATCAATGTCTCTTCCCTGGATGGGACCACTCTGTTGCCAATATAGTCAGATTTATCAGTCTTTTGTTTAATAGCAGCACCTTCTATGCTATTAAAAAGGAATTCTTTTCTATAACAAGGTCAGAAAGATATTAACCTACATTTTCTGAATATTTTTTGTTTGTCTTGTTTATCCTTGTAGCACCAGCTACTCCCAGAAGGTCTGGAATACAGTAGGTATTCAGTAAGTATTTGTGAATAAATGAAATCAATGAACAATTTCCAGCCTTGTTTTTATTACTTATAAAGTTTAAAATTTTTTACTTTTATACTAAATTTTAAATCTGGGCATAATGGTAGATACTGATTATTTTCTATCAGAAATTTCTTGGCAGTTCTTGACCTTTTATCCGCTCTATATTTTTAATTCTTTTTTTCCAAATTTTATAAATCATGTTTAGATTTTGCTTGGTCTTACATTGAATTTGTTGGGATTTTGACTGACATTACATCAAATTAGCAGACTAATTTGGGAAAATAATATCTTTACAAAATTATGTCTTAATATTCATGTCATAGACTATTTATTTACTTATTTATTTATTTAAGATCTTTTAATAGCTCCCAGTGAAACCTCATCTCAAGATATGGCTTCTCAGTTTGCTGAGGTTAATAAAGAGAAGAGCATGTAGAACCTTTAATGGCTGAGACTGGAAGTGACTTTTGTCATTTGTTTCCTCATACCAATAATTAGAATTTCATTGTCAAAAAACCACAAGACTCTATTGAAAATTCTTTGACTTTCTGAGAATTAGAACAACTTATGTTCCTCCTCTTTGAGCAGAAGGTAAGCTTTAAAGTCTCTGTCACCTCAAAGGGAGATAAGCTCCCTAACTTTAGTTTGGCCATGAAGAACATTAGACAAGGGGCCCCAGAGGAAAATGACAACAAAGTTTTTTTTTTTCTCAGAGAACCTGTACCTCATAAATAAAATTTCCCTATTCTTGTGGTGGTAGCACTTGCCATACCCAAGCTATTTGGATTGCCGTGACACAGTGACTGCTGTCTGTCTGCTTTTCTTTTTTGAATTGGAGTCTCTGTTCCAGTCATTTTGTCTCTGCTTCATCATTTTAAATTAAATATGTGTATGAAGGAAGGAGCAGAAAACTTGTCTTTTGGTTTATAGGTCACTAGAGAGTGATTACCTGGAGATGCTGGATTTTTGAGCTGAAGGCAGTGACTGGAGAAGACTGGCTTTTCCCCTCTGGGGAGGGGCGATGTTCTATACATGCAAAGAAGAGTGAAATGCAAATTAGGTAGACTGTGGCAAAGAGTGATTAGATGATCATATATTCTATTTCTTCTTTCTGTGTTCATCGGAAGACTACACATTCCAGCCTCCCTTACAGCTACTTAGTGAGGGACCACATAACTGGTTCTGCTAATGGAATATGGACAAAAACAAAATATGCCACTTTAAGGCCCTGCTCCTAAAAGCTCTGATGTGTCATCAGTTTTTCCTGTCCCTCATACTGTGGAAATGAAAAGAAAATACTTAAAGATGATATAGCCATAAAATTGGAAAAAATCAAGGTATCTGAGTCATCACTTGGAATCAGGAGTTTGAGTCGTCCAGGAAAGTCAACTAACAAGTGATAAAGTGTGATGTGAACAAGAAACTAATTTTTATTTTTTTGAACAATAAGACTCTTGGTTTTTGTTATTGTTGTTGTTGTAGAAACTAATATTATCATCCTAATCTATGTGCTTTAAATGAATCATGGAGGAGAATCTAGGCATCCCGGTCAAGGACAGAGAAATCCTTCATCATCTGATGCTCCAGATCCCTGTGTTCCATTTCCATTTATAAGCATGTTCTAATTAATGTGTTAGGTCATCCTTATTTATAATTTCTTATAAGTGTTGTCTATTAAATGGGAGGATGTACAAGAGCTGGTTGGTGGATCTTCTTGGAAGATAATGGGGTTGTTTGGGGCAGGCTATGGACACTCTTGATAGAAATTTTCCCTTTTTCACATGTTATTTTTTTCTCTTAACCAATTTTTCAGTATTTTCTGCAGACTTCATAACTGTTTCAGCTAGTTTTCAGTTTCTACTACCTGGAAAGTGGAAGGAAAATCACACTGACTCAAAGTTGTCCATGATCCAATCACAATAAATTTAATAATAAATGTAAAGAAGAATTTTTAATATTGTAATGTTGTAAACTTAACAATATTGGGCAATAAATACAATTATGTATCTAAGACATCTAGCCCAGGCCGGGTATATACCTATATCCTTGTATATCAGACACATACTTTCTTGCACATTTTAACACTTGTGAAGTTTGGATGCACTGCACTATCAATGTTAAGAAGATCTTGTTAATCATCATACATTGGAATAAGTTGTAAGTTACATGCTTAATCAAGTTGAGGTCAAGGTCACTCATAGAAGTTCTAAATAGCAGTTTAAGGATATGGTGATTCTGTGTGTAATTGCCAGGGTTTAAAACTTTCTACCTTAATATTTTAATGATAGCTTATATACTTTTTAAATGATAAAAGGATATCCAAGTATAAGATTATTCTAAAAGATATAATTTTTTGCAGGCACACAGAAAATAGAATGTGTCATAGTTGAGCTAATGGATAACAGCAAAAATTGAGCTATAAGTCACACTTAGTGTATGAGATTTTGTAGCATTATTTTTGGTATTTCACGGAATCAAATAAAAATAGACCCAGTTTTACATGCTTCCCCAGGTCCCCTTGACACTATCTGCTTCTCAGGCCTTTGCCCATTTGTTCTCAGGAGAGTCCTGACCACCGCTGCCATCACCTCAGCTTTACAGCTGGACTGAAGATTGGGCTACTGGCACAGAGCTGTCATCATGCCAATGTTGTGGGAACTGCAGTAACTTCAGTACAAAAGCCTAACCTGAGCAAATCCATGGAGCCTGACTGCTTTTCCAGTTCTGGAGAAGTGCCCCATCTTGGAGAATGGGGTTTGGTTTTTCCAACAGCCACCAGAGGTTGTTTGATGCAGCTTGGCAGAATTGGGGAGTTCATGCTCATGAGACAAATTTTGACCAATGAGAACCTTGAGACAGGATTAAGCTAACAGAAGTGTTCCTTTCTCCTTATCCTCCTGATACATTGTCCTGACTGGCCAAACAACTGATTATGTTTTCTCTTGTAGCTGTGGCCGGTTTGGTAACGCATCTCCCAGTTTCTATCTTTGCCGGGGATTATCATCCCAAATGAAGTGTTAGCAAAGAAACTTTGCCTCTAACCCTGCTTTCTAGTTTCGTGGTTTCTAAACTTGTTAAAATCCAGATTACTAGTCCTGCCTTCAGAATTTCTGATTCATTTGGTCTGGGATAGAGCCCACAGTTGTTATTTCTAACAAGTTTCTAGGTAATGCTGGTGCTGCTGGTTTGCTGATCATACTTTGAAAACGAATGTTCTTGGGAATGCCCAGTAAGATGATTGATATCAGGAATGGTCCTAGAAAACAGCTTTAGATAGTATTTGGCTTTGGATTTTCTACCTGTCTGAAAGGAATAGGGATTCTATTGTTAATGATAAGCAGGGTGGTAATAACCCCTGCAAAGCAGTGGTACCACTGCCACTAAAATTTCCACCTCTTTAAATGGGATAAAATACAGGTGGAAAGTAATACATTACAAGATCAAGTGGCTGCTACACTAGATTAGCATGGTGGCAATGATAATTAGGATTGTGGTACGGAGTTGCTGACAGAAATAATAGTTTTGAAAAAACAAAAACGTTAGGCTCAAGGCAACTAATGACCAACCTAAGGATTTTCTGAAAGTCAGAGAGTCTCTCCAGCAGACTTAAAGGAGATTCTTCTGCAGCCACAGAAACTGCACAGAGATTCAGGTTATGAATCTGATTGTGGGAGTAACAGGGGTCCCATTGATTTATTTTTTTAATTTGAAAGCAATTTAACCTCAGATTTTAAGGAGGGAGTGCTACATAGTATTATATATAGTATTATGTGTTTTCGCAGGTTATCAGAAATTGCCAATGTGTAATATGTTGTTTCTTTTTATTCTCAGAAAATCTGTTATAAAATTTATATGCATCTTATGAAAGATCATTCTCTTCTTGTTCTATCTCTAACTTTTCTGGATTTTTTCTCCTTTACAACATAGGAACTTTACATACCCTTTTCATACCCTTTCATTCTTATCTCCATGGGGAAAATTCTCAAATCTTGATCTCTCAAAATGTTTTAAAATCTCAGAATTATGCAGAATATTTTCTTCCTTTACTCTTCTATAATTCATGAGTTAATTTGTCCCATTAATAATTTTTTCAGCTTACATAAAGCTGAAGTAAGTTTATGCAAGGCCTAGATAAACCCATGTACAAACTGGAATCTTCATATTTATATTTGGAATGCAAACAGGGATTTAAAAAGACCAATTCATTATAGGTGATTTTTGTCAGTGATAAATAAAAAGGCATGGAGAAGAGAAATAATTATGTATTTATATATTTACTAGTTTACCTAGCAATTTGAATTCTGGAAAACATTCTCACAAGGAAATTTGCCCCAATACGCAAAGATATATGTGTAGGAATGTTCTTTGCTGAATTTTGGTGATGCTGAAAATTTGAAAATGTAGCAAATGGCCATTAACTTGGTCTATGAAATAGCAATTTTGGTTTATTCTTACAATGGTATAATATCCAGTCATTAGAAATAATAAAGAAAATCTATGCATTTATGGACACAGAAGGACATCTTTCTTAAATTAAATAAAAATGTGAATTTAATGAACAACATTTGTGGTATATTTCAATTTTTAAAAAATAAAATCTAAATAGCTGATTTTTATTTGCAGTAGTTATGTTCTAAAAGTCACCATGAACACTGAACTAGCAAATACTGAAGCAGTGCTTCCAGGGGAAATATAAGATTAGGTTACTGCAATCCTCTGACCACAACATTTTCATCAACTGATCAATACATAGCCTTGTTTTGTTATGCTAATGTTTAAAAACACCTTGTTTAATATATATTATTACTTCATTAACATTGAACTCAAGGCCAACAGCATATAATGTGCACCTGAACAAAGTTATATAATACATGTATTTTATCTGTAAGACACATTATATCCTTCTTGTACTTAAGCACACAGGACAGAGGTTCGGCACTGTTTGTGAGCCGTTTGGAATAGTAAAATCACCAGTAAAAAGCACAGAAATGTGAAATATGTAGCATTAATTTATACTGCAAAGAGGAACTGAAAATTATACTACAGTATGAGAACTGAAACAAGAAAGTAGACTGTCTCCTTGTTTCACCTAGATTTGAAACGTGCTCATCAGGTGACTCAGATTTTTCACCACTTTGCACATGTCTACAAATGATTATGAAAGTGCCATAAGGATGGTTTTTTGTTTACAAGTAAATTTAGTAAGTAGGTAAATTTCCAGATACAGAATCTGCAAATAATGAAGATCAAAATACTACTTACATGAGTTTATGTATAGAGACTGTATTCTAGAAAGAATCACTTACCGGAAAAGAGGATAACACATTTTCTAAAAAATAACTCAGACTCTAATAATAGGTCATTTAAAAACTCCAAGCATGACTTTAAATAAGCTCTCTGTCTAAAGCAATTATAAAAATCTAAAACTTTTGTAGAAAGGTCTGTTTTCTCTTTTACATGAAAGTTCTGTAGATATTTTCTAATTTGTTTACCACATTGTGATATATGAGAAAAACAGGCCTTGTCTGAAGGTGTAATAGGACTTATCATTTGTGAAATTCTGGAGAAGTTGGGCTATAGCACTCATTATTCAAAGGTAGTCACAGGATGGAAAGAAGTGAAACAAGGCAGGCTTTGGACAGATAGCTACTGGAGCTTCTGTGGACATGACCAAAATTCAAGTTTACCATATATCAAGTTTACCATACATATATGTAAATTTTTGGTATATGTATCTCATTTATATCTACTATATAAAGCCATGTGAGAATCAGAATCCTTTTTTCTACTTTATTGAGATATTATTGATATATATACATATACATATACATGTATATGTGTGTGTGTGTGTGTGTGTGTGTGTGTGTATAAGTTTAAAGCCTAGAACATGATGACTTGATACATGTATATATTGCAGAAAGATTACCACAGTTAAGGTTAGTTAACATCTCTATTCCTTTATGTAACTACCATTTTTTGTGGTGAAAACATCTGCAAGCTACTCTCTTAATAACTTTCAAGTACATATAATACAGTATTGTTAATTATAGTCACCATGCTGTACGTAAGATCCCAAGAACCTATTCATCTTAGAACTGGAAGTTTATACCCTTTGACCAACGTCTTTCCATTTTACTTACCCTCCCAATCCTTGGCAACCACCATTTTATTCTGTATCTTTGAGTGAGTTCAGCTCTTTCAGATTCCATATATAACATATGGTATTTGTCTTTCTGTCTGACTTATTTCACTTGATATAATGTCCTTAAGTTACATCTATGTTGTCACAAAAGGCAGGATTTCTTTCTTTTTATGGTTGAGTAACATATATAATATATAATATATATATATAATTTATGTATATTATATAAACTCATATATATTATATATATATAATATATATACTCATATGTTTGTTATTTATTCATCCATTGGTGGACACTTAGGTTGTTTCCATATCTTGCTTATTATGAATAATGCTGCAATGAGCATGGAAGTGTAGAGATCCTGATTTCATTTCCTCTGGATGTATACTCAGAATGAAATTGTTGGATCATATAGTAGTTCTATTTTTAATTTTTCGAGGAACCTTTATATTGTTTTCCATAATGGCTGAAAAAATTTACATTCTCCCCAATAAGAAAAAAGTACGTAAGAGCTGCCTTTTCTCTATATCCTCACCAACTCTTGTTGTCTCTTGTCTTTCTGATAATAGCCATTCTAACAGGTACAAGGTAATATTTCATTGTAGTTTTGATTTGCAAATCTTTGATGATTGGTGAAGTTTTGCATCTTTTCATGTGCCTTTTGGCCATTTGTATGTCCTCTTTAGAAAAATGTCTATTCAAGTCTTTGCCTATTTTTTAATCTGATTGTTTTTTGCTATTGAGTTGTATGTCCTCTTTAGAAAAATGTCTATTCAAGTCCTTGCCTATTTTTTAATCTGGTTGTTTTTTGCTATTGAGTTGTACGAGTTCCTTATATATTTCGCATATTAATCCTTTATCAAATAGATGGTTTGCAAATATCTTCTCCCATTAGATTGCCTTTTTATTTTGCTGATTGTTTCTTTTGCTGTGCAGAAACTTTTTAGTTTGATGTAGCCCCAATTGTTGATTTTTGCTTTTGTTGTGTGTGCTTTTGATGTCATATCCCAAAAAAAAAAAAAAGTTACCAAGACCATTGTCAAGGAGCTTTCCTCCCATTTTTCTTCTAGTAGTTTTGCAGCTTCCGGACTTACATATAAGTCTTTAACCCATTTTAGCTAATTTTTATGAGTAGTAAAAATCAGAGAATCAGAATCTTAGACATCATATAAGCCAAATCCATTCAATTTAAATGTGAGAAAACTTGAATTTAGAGAGAGCGAGTGACTTGCCCAAGGTCATAGAGCTAGCTAGCAGTAGAGCTGAGGTGAGAATCCTTATAAAATATCTGATACTAGCAATATTTTCTCCAATGGAGCCTCTATGGTAGTCTGGGAAGCTATTTCAGACATAGATGCTCTGAGGTCTAGGGGAGGACAGGGGGTTGCTATGGCAGCCTATGATAGCTCCAGTATTCAGAGGTGGCATTAGGACTTAGGATCAAATGATTATTCTCAGACTTAAACACATCCTTTGTCTCTTGGTTTCATTTTTTTTTCTGTGTATAAGACCTAGTTCTACAACTTAACTTACTTGTTTACTTGACCTAAAAAACTTTATAATGATTCAGGGAATGTCCCAAATTGTCTTATTCTGAGATATGGTAAATAAGACAGAGAGATCTGTTTGCATGTGTATTAGCAGAGCCAATGTATGAATGATGAAAAAGATTAATTTTCAATAGCCATAAGAGATCTGCTCAGAAAGAGTAAAGGGTGGGGTATGCCTAGGTTTTGTATAAATCTAAACAAAGATGTATAAACATAAACAAAGATGTTCTAATAGGAAATACTGTGGCGCTTCAATAGTTCTGATGGTGCTATTTATTGTTTTATGTTGCTATATAACAAATTACCACAAACCAAATGACTTAAAACAACACAGACTTACTATCTCAGAGTTTTCATAAGTCAGAAGTCCACAAATGACATGGTCAAATTCTCTGTTTAGGGTCTCACAAGACTGAAATTAAGGGGTTAGCAGGACTTTGGTTCTCATTTGGGACCCTGGACCCTCCTCCAAGCTCTAGTTGTTGGCAGATTTCACTTTCTTGGTTATAGGACTGAAGTGCAAATTTTACAACTAGCTATTGGCCAGGGACCAGTCAAAAAATGGAGGCCACCTTCAGTTCCTTGC
Organism: Macroglossus sobrinus; assembly: GCA_004027375.1. Taxonomy (NCBI): domain Eukaryota; kingdom Metazoa; phylum Chordata; class Mammalia; order Chiroptera; family Pteropodidae; genus Macroglossus; species Macroglossus sobrinus. Next base: position 4,294 of record PVKZ01008126.1, on the reverse strand, counting down.
CACGTGGTGCCTATAGGCAGTTCACAACACAGATGTTTGCTTCTTCCAGAAAAATCAGAGTGCATCTTTCTGACTCCTATTCTGCTATCAGCCAGAGAAAACTTTCTGCTTTTAAAGGCTCTCCTGTTAATACCAGGCCCACTTGCATAATTTATTTTAAGGTCAACTAATCTGGAAATTCCATTCACAGTAGTACTAAAACTAGTGTTGGATGGAATAGCTGTGAGAACGTTTGTGTACACCAGAAACTAGGAATCTTAGGGCTGTATCTTAGAATTCTACCTACCTCAGATAGTGAGAGTTCTAGAATTATTTAAACTGATGTAGATAATAATTTACATAATAAAATAAATGGGATTCATGCATAGGATAAGAAGAAGTCTTTCTGGTCCCATCTAAGCATGAAAACCTGTGTTTTTTTTCAATTTTTGACAGGTCTCTTCCTCTATATCCTGCTGCTGACAGAGATCTGCTGGCTTTGTGTTTTCATTTTTCCAGACGAAAGGGATTCAAGGGTGCTTCTTCCCTCCAGTCGTCAGGCAGAAAATTCTGGGTTATTTCTAGAGAAGTCTTGTAATCTGGTGGGAATGGTGGAAATAAAAAAGTGAAAAATTGTGTCCCGGAGGAATAGAGATGATGAGAGGAAACAGGGAGCCAATGGTGGAGCCCATGGTTTCCCCTAACCCTTGGCTCTTGGTCCAAATTTAGCTGTATTCTTAGTGTTTGATGCAGAATAACTAAAAGCCACCTACTGAAGGTGAAGAATATCTGATAGTTTAATAATATTTAATAATATTTAGTAAATTTAATAATGCCTATGTATTTCAATAAATACCTAGGATTTTATTTACTGAGAACTGCTGTTCCGATCAGTGTGGTTTTGTATTGCTGGGAATAATGGGATTTTTTTTTAGTAGAGATAGATATTTCAGAAAAGAATGGGGTTTGGAAGAGGCTGTGGAAAGGAGAAAAAAATGGGGCAGAGATTCATAAACAAAGGAAGGCAATGCAGACATGTGAGAGGATGGAGATGTCTGTACATAAAGTCTGAATGCCTTTGCTGTGTGAAGTCCTTTCTAACTTTCTCCTTTGGCTCCTAATGTAGTTGAAGTAAAATTTGTACCATATGCCTATGCTTTTAGATTTATTTGGAATTGCTTTTCTTGGAAGTTGAAAAATGTGGAACCTGGCCTTTAATCTGATGTAGGGTCGCTCAAGAGGCTGGCTGACAAAACACAGACAAATTTTGGTTACATTGGGAAATTTTTAAATTAGAATTTTGTTTTCTGCTATACCTCAGATTAAGTCATGATTCTGGAATTGGGCAGTAAGGAAACCTCATCATAATTTCTAAACAAGTAAATTCAAGGTATTAATGTAGGGAGGAGGCAAGAGAATTAAAAATGTTAATCAAGCCACATTTAGAGACTGCAATATGCTGATCAGCCCTGCAGCCAGGCCAGGAGGACATCTACAGAACAAAGGAAGATTTCTGCTGGGATTGCTAACAACCCATTCTTCACATTGTGAAGAAGAAACAGAAACCAAGAGTCATTCCCTATGGCTAAAACCATGGGGAACCTATGGATTAAAGGCTAAAAACTGTCCTCGGGCCCTCCACTCTTCATATTCTCACCTTTTCACACTACATATTCTTCCTCTTCCCCTTCCTTACTGAATGACCATGTCAAAGGAAATGGGTTAAATTCTTTTAGAGAAGAATTTACAGAAACTAAAGAATGATAAATAAAATAAATTCCCTGAACTCTCAGCACCCCCTACTCATTATCTTTTCAAGTCTGTCTTCATCCTTCTCACTCTCTGCTTCTGAGATGAGACAACACCCTGTCTGTAGAATGTTACCCCTTTTCTAATAAACTTTCTTTTTGACTCTAAAGTTGGCACATATGTTGAGTTCTTTCTTCTCTCTCTGCCAAAGGACCCTCTTCTTCTCTCAGTGCAGGGCTTGGTCTCCCTGACACTTGGGGAAATTTGCCTTGTCCTGCATCAGTTTCAGAGGCCATATTGTGTATTTGAATCTCAGAAACAGAGTTTTACAGTCAGAGTGGCACTATCATTTAAATTACAGCTTTTGAGAGTATTTTTCAAGACTATTTCAGCAGCCACAGTGAATTTTCTAAAACAAGATAGATAATGTCATACCTCTTCTCAAAATCAGTCAACAACTTTTTATCTCACTACCAGAGAAATCTAAAATTCTTACTCTGGCTTATAAACTAACAAATGCTATCACTTCTATCACCGTTTTATTCTCTCTATTGATCCAGTCATGATTTTGCTGTCACTCAAACTTGCCAGGCTTACTTCACTATTGCTCTTTTGTCTACTTTCAATCTTATTTCTGCAGATATTGCAAGGTAAGCACTCTCATTTCATTCAGGTCTCTGGTCAAATATCCTTTTTTAAAAAATTACCTTCTATGACTTACACCATGTAAAATGGTACTCCTCTTTCTCTGTTTTCATAGTGACCATCTCTATTTGACACAAATTAACTTACTTCTTTGTGTATTGCCTATTTCCTAACATATAACATAAGGTTCATGAGAAACAGGGGCTTTTTATGTTTTGTTCCTGGTTATATTTCCAGGCCCAAGAACTGTTTCAGGAATCATATAGTAAGTGCTATGGCCTGCAAGGACATATGCTGCTTGAATGTCCCTTCAAGAAACATATTAGAGTTCAGTCAAAAGAAATTATTATGAAGGCATTAAGTGGTACAAATTGGTAGTTAAAAAAATAGTCATGGGGATATAAACTACAGCATAGGGAATATAGTCAATAATGTTGTAATGGTTATGTATGGTGCTGGGCGGGTATTACACTAATCATGTCTAACTGTTGTGCTGTACATCTGAAACTGATATAAAATAACATTGAATGTCAACTATAATTAGAAAAATAAATAAACACACAAAGTTCTCAAAATATAAAAATATTCTGCAAAGATGATGGAATATATGTGTTCCTTTTCGGAATTAAAGGTACTATTAATTTTTTTTAAATGTATTATGCTTAGTTGAAAGCCTACCAACACAAGCGCCTTCAGGATTTACTTCAGATTACGAGCTGAAGCTACACTCTTCCTGGGCAGCCCCGAGTAAGTGGCTGAAGTGGCAGAGGTACCGAGTTCTGGAAACTTTTTTTTCAAGGTACTCTAAGAACCAGTAATCTTTACTCTGGAGCTCCCTGTTAGGTTGGCCAAGACTTTGTCAGATCTGCATTGTCGTCCAAGGATCTCCCTCTCAGATCTTGCTTCCTCTTCATTTTCGTTTCACAGTATTCATATCTGCATACATAGGTCTGAAGTCTTTCTACCAAAATCCTGATTCTCACCTCCCCCTTCTATCTTTTACAGTATAATTTTCCAATAAAGCTTTTACATTCTTAATTCCACCTCAGCATCTGCTTTCTAGAGGATGCAACTGACACAGTAGTCTATAAATTTATTTGTTGAGTGAATAAATAAATGAATTAATGAATGAATGTTTCGAATGGAGAGCCACAGATGTGCCACAGTATGAGATTGTCATTATTATTATTATTTAGAGAGCTAGAAATTAATTATTTCCTGGTGGAATTGCATTCTGGAGATTGATATTTAATTCAGGTTCAGTGAGAGGGCTTACTGTTCCAGTGGAGCCCACTGTAGCCAGCATGGATATGTGGTGATTTCCAGTTATCCTCATTCATCTGCTCTCTTTGTCTCTCATAGATCTGTTCAGAGTTAAAATTCTGTGTTGCTACAGTTATAAGTGACCATGTGAGGACTATTCTAAGGGAAAGTTGGCTGAGACAAGAGTTGCAATTTGGATGCCTTGTCAGATAACATTAGTTGCATATAAAAACTGTACTTTACTCCACTCCACACACACAGTGTTCTTGTAGGTCAAGTTTGCTCATTTGTATATTGTGTATTTATTAATAAATTTTTGTCCTTCAGCTCTTTTTTTAAGCTTATTGGGATACCATTGGTTAATACAATTATATAATTTTCAGGTATACATTATCCTTTGACATTTGATATTCTACTGTGTGTTTACCACCCAGAGTCCGGTTTCCTTCAGCCACCATATATTTAATCTTCTTTACCCACTTCACCCTCCCCTGACCCCTCTGTATTAGATCCCCTTTACCCCACCTTCCTCCCTGCTCCTTCCTTACCCCACCAGTAAGAACTACTCTATAGTCCTATGGTAACCACTAGTCTATAGTCCATGAGTCTCTGTTTGTTTGTCCTGTTCATTTGTTGCTTTTAGGTTTATATCCCACAT